>MU127787.1:1926-53689 GCA_014904975.1 Marasmius fiardii PR-910
AGAGTTCATACAAGTCTTGCTACTAAAGCATGTTAAGTGTATGTACCATATCTATAGCGAATAGCATAAAGGAGTACATAAGTATATACATGTGTATATACGATTGTACATGAGGATATATGTATGTATATATGATCGCCAAGAAAACGATCATTCATCCTATTCATTTCATCAGTGCGGGGTGTATAGCCAGGCATAGGCCGTGTGTCGGTAAAGGGGCGTGGCACTAGGGTGTGCTGGGCCCCGGGGGGGACATCTTTCTTCCTGGACACTTTGATGTGAATAGGGCTATCTGTTCTCTGGTTACAGGTGGGGAACCTTTATATGTGGGTTTTATTTGGAGTTAAAGTCTTTCTGGCATAATACTAGCATACTTAGCATGTTGTTTGTATGTAGGTAGAATGCCGGGGCCGGACTGCGATCGGGCACCAGGATAAAAATGGCAGATTTTTAAAAAAAAAAAAAAAAAAATTCAGGACATCAGGTCCCAAAGTCGAGCATTGGTGGTAGCAATTCCCTTGATCTGATCATCAAAGAATACGCATTTAGAGGATTTGACAACCCTCTGGAACTCACCCCAGGATTCCCGAGACAGACTCCCACGGTAGAAGTCAAGAGCGTCAGAGCACCCCTAATTCCACCACGGTTTGGATTTACATGTGATCTGGGATCTTTTCAAACAAGTCTCCCATGTTGATTCCCAAATAGCTTCACTGCAAGTATGAGCAATTCAGGAGATGCTATGTCTTGGCCAGCAAATGTAGCCAGTCCATCAGATAGGTGCTCGAGGAACTCAGCCTCTTGTTTGCCCCCCTTGGGGAGGGTCCTGATTTCGATCAAAGGGGAGTGCCCTAGGTCTAGAACAATCAAGACCGGTACATGGTCCGATGGTCCTTTGAGATCGACCTCGTGTCTCAACTTAGTCAAGAGCACTTCATCAGATGTCACAAACACAAACAGATGATCTAGGCCCTTGAGTCCACGGAATAAATATGGGCCCAGGGTTTTCACACTCTGAGCGCCTAAGTCCAAGAGTAGCCACCAATAGAAGCAGCTCCTCGGCCCATCCTCTGGGGCTCCCCTGGTATCCAGGGTCCCATTCGGACGAGTGACAATTGAAATCTCTTTCCATATAGGAGAGTTCCAGGATGCGATCCGCCATGGCTGTCAGTTTCCTAATAGCCATGCTGTTATCGTCGAAACACTCCTCTTCCAGGTACTGTGACCACCGACCATGGGAACTTCGAAAACCAGCATCGCAAAAACACTACCCTCCAGCAGGTCACCAGATTACATCTAAAGTACCAACGAAACTCAACATAGTCAATGTCTTCCGAATCAGGAGGACCCCCAAGGGGCCACGGTTCAGGCAGAAGTAGTTCTGCCTTGACTGCAGCTGCCAGATCATCAGGTTCCGCACCCCCTACCACCAGAGCAGTTTTTTCTCCTCGAGTGGAATCCTCGACAACAGCAGCCTCTACAAGCAGCTCATTGTCATCAGTCTTGAGTACTGAGGCCAGAGGTTGGTACCGCTCTACCATGCCCAGTCAGACCCGATCCAGGTCATCATCTGTAATCAGGGAAGAGTCAGGCTCACTGTCAACTGCCCGACCTCTGAGCAGGTCAAGCTCTCCTGCGTCTAGCATGGAAGGCCCAGAAGGAGGAGGGGATGTCACAATGGAACGCATACTGGAACATATGGCTAATCTGTTGGGGCTCAACAGGTTATCGGGATTCGATAATGTGGAGGTGGATTTGGGGGTGATTATGCCAGCGTTCCAATTGATTCGTGAGTGGATCAACTTTCATTCAGAGGTTAATGGCTTGTCCACCGTTTCTCTCTTTTTTTTTTCTTTTTTTTTTTTTTAAATCTGCCATTTTTATTCCGGTGCCCGATTGCAGTCCAGACCCGGTAATACTATCTACATACAAACAATGAGCTAAGTATGCCAATAGACTACCAGAATTCAACCTCAAGTACTTGTAGTAAAAGTCTCCTGCCTGTAACCGGAAGACAGAGAGTCCAGATCACACCGAAGTGATCCAGTGGTTAGAGAAGTATTGTCAGGGACCGGCACACCCTAGTGCCACACTCCTTTACCGACACGCGGCCTATGCCCGGCTACACACCCCACACCACCCTGAAGGGTCTGATGGGCACCTATGCCAGGCCCCAACGAACTTATCCGACTCCAGCCCGAGGGGCTGAATCTCCGAAGGTGAACACCCTAGGGTTCTTCTTCAAAAACTGACCGCCGTTTCTCTCAATCTCAGGAGCATTCGCCGAAATGCAGGTGCCTTGGTCAGCCAAATCGAACGTCTCTTAGATGACGGTTCCACAGGAGAGGAAGACACCATCTGCCTTCCCCAACAATCTCTCGTCAGGGTTCCTGACTCGTCATCTTCAGGTGGTAACGCTCCACCTGGGGGTACACCTGCAGGTGGTGGTGAATCTATGAATGTAGACCCCCCTGCTACTTTGTCTGGCCCATCTGTGTCAAAAGGCAAGGGCAAAGCTATTCTGGGGAGGGGTCCCCCCCCCAATGCAGAGGCAGGTCGTGTTATTGCTGGACAAGGTAAGGGCAAGTCTAAGGCCTGGTCCTATCTGAGTTTCACTACGTCTGGACCGAGTCGACGACAGGTCCTCGTTGGCTTCAACAAGGAGCATGGGGTTCCCCCAATGAACCTTGCTGTAGTCTCTGCAACTGTCAGTGCAGCCCTCAGGAATGGGGGCAGACATCTAAAAGTTGTCTCCACCCAGCTAGCCTATGACAGCTGGTCCCTCTCGACTTCAGCAGTGGCTACCACAGCAGAGGTGGAGATCATTCGTGATCGCATTCGGGAATTGCTTCCCCAGGACAGACAAGGTAACAACTCGTTCTGGGTAGGCCCCCCATCATCTATGTCTTACCTTCAGGTAGTAGACATCCCATACCTCAAGCAACTTGGAGACCCCAAGAGCATTATCACTGCGGAGGAGGTGCGTGACCAGTTTAGGCACTCTCCCCTCCACAAGGATCTTTTAGTCCTTACGGGCATGCCATGGGTAGTTCGTAACTCTGCGAAGAGTACATCTGCCACAGTCTACTTCAATCTGCAGGACTCCCAGACAGGTACCAGAGCGAAGAGAGTCATCGACCTACAAATCCACATGTTTGAACGTGTCTGCTATATCAGGCCAACCATGGCCAATCCAGGTGCCCCCATGTGCACTCGCTGCTGTAGATGGGGTCACTCGATTAATGCATGCAAGGCTCCACAGTTTAGATGCCCTCGCTGCTCAGGTCCACACACCAACGACGAACATCATGCAGTGTCTGCTTGTTGTAGAGGAAAACTGAAGGCTGACCCCCCAGTTCCTCCCACTGAGGCTGGCAAGGATTGTCCTCATCAGTCCATCTGCCCCAACTGCCGGGGCAAACATTCTGCGCTCTCGAAAGAATGTACATTCTGGCGCCATCGTTTCGATCGTACATGGATCGAAGCTAAATATGCTGAGGTACGTAGCACTCAATCTACTATAAGGTGTTCCACTCACCCCCTGCCCATAGCTTAATGCTGGACGACAGGATCAGGGTGATTAGTTTTAATGTTGCAAAACATTACATGTACTTGGATGTTTTTCTTGAGCTTTGTAAATTTGATTACGATGTTCGTTTCATACAAGAGCCCCTGTGGAGGCTCATTAGACGTGCACCTTCAGCTAAAGATCCTTCAGGAGAAATGGTTGTGGGTATGCCTAACCATCCTGATTGGACTGTCATGGTTAGACACCAGACAGACAAAGGGGAAAGACCCCGTGTCGCAGCATACGTATTGAAATGTCTTGCTATGTTGCGCCCGGCTACCTGGTTTGACATCGTCAATGACCGGGATATTCTTATTTTGTCTCTCACATCAAAGTCAGGTATGTCTCACCTTTTGAACATCTACTCTGATGATAACAGCACGGCTATCAGGAAACTGTCAGCTGTGTCAGATCACATTCCAGAACTCTCCTATATGGGGGGAGATTTCAATTGCCACTTGTCTGAATAGAACCCTGGGTAACAGGGGAGCCCCGGAGGGTGGGCCGAGGAGCTGCTTCTATTGGCAGCTACCCTCAGACTTGGGTACTCAGAGTGTGAAAATCCTGGGCCCACATTTATTCTGCAGACCCAAGGGCCTAGATCTTCTGTTCTAGACCTTGTGTTCGTGACATCTGACGAAGTGCTCTCAACCAAGTCGAGACACAAGATCGATCTCAAGGGGCCATCAGACCATGTTCTGGTCTCAGTTGTTCTAGACCTAGGTCGTTCCCCTTTGGTCGAAATCAGGACCCTCCCCAAGGGGGGTGAACAAGAGGCTGAGTTCCTCGAACACTTATCTGATGGACTGGCTACATTTGCGAGCCAAGACATAACATCTCCTGAACTGCTTACACTTGCAGTGGGGCTGTTTGGGAATCATATTCGTGAGGCATGGGAGACTTGCTCGAAAAGATCCTGGATTACACGTAAATTGAAACCATGGTGGAATCAGGGGTGCACTGACGCCCTTGATGTCTACTGTGGGAGTCCATCTCGGAAATCCTGGGGTGAGTTCTGGAGGGTTGTTAAATCCTCTAAACGTCTATTCTTCGATGATCAGATCAAAGAAATTGCTACCACCAATGCTCGGCCTTGGGACTTGATGTCCTGGATCCAGCAGAGGAAATTACCTCCCACAGATGCTATCTCGTTTCAGGGGGAGCAATGTAGATGCTAGATGACCTGTGGAAAGCATTACATGGGACATATAATGCCGTGGCAGAGAGGGAAGTTGACCTCTCTTTCTTAAACGACCTTGAGCCCTCTCCTGAGAGGACTTGGATAAAATTCAGTGCGTTGGAATTGAAGGATATGCTTAAGGCGTGTTCGAATCATTCAGTGCCAGGGCCCAATCATGTCACGTGGTCATTCCTCAAACATGTCATGACTCGCAAGGAATGTGAGGATGGCGTTTTTTGAGTGGCTGACGCCTGTATTAGTATGGGGCATTGGCCTTCTCACTTTAAGGAATCAGTTACAGTTATCATCCCCAAACCAGGGAAACCGTCCTATGACACGCCTAAGTCGTTTAGGCCGATTGTGCTCCTCAACACCTTGGGGAAACTCATCAAGAAGATGATCTCAAATCATCTTCAGTTTGACATGGTCAAGTATGACCTAGTCCACCCTAACCAATTCGGAGGAGTCTGGCAACGGTCTACTGAAGATGCGGGGGCATTTCTTACCCATCTTGTCAGAGCAGGTTGGGCCAAGGGGTTGAAAACTAGTGTGGTGGCATTCGACATTGTACAATTCTTCCCTTCACTTAACCATGGAGCTTTGCTTAGATTCATGGAATTTCAGGGGATTCCTGAAGCCCTCAGGAAATTCTTCTCGTCATACTTGGTTGGAAGGAGTACCACATATAAGTGGGGTCCATTTGAGTCAGGATTGTTCAAGGCAGAAGTGGGGGTAGGGCAGGGTTCTGCTCTGTCACCAGTTTTGTCTGCGCTATACATTGCGCCCATTATGAAGGCGTATGAACATACAGCAAGGGGGGTTGGCCTGAAAACCACTCTCCTGTCATATGTGGATGATGGTACTGTGGCCTTGCAGTCCAAGTCGCTTGATGACAACTGCCATACTCTTGTAAGATCGTATGGATTTCTCTATGCCCTCTTTGAGATGGCGGGGTTGATCTTAGAACATGGGAAGACGGAAGCCTTCCACTTTACGAGATCAAATGATGGGTATCTCCCATTGCTAGATCTCAAGTTTGCCCCATTTACAGAGAACACACCACTTACCCCCAAATTAATTTGGAGGTACTTGGCTTTCTTCTTTGACTGCAAGCTCCTTTTTAAGGAGCACATAAAATTCTATGCTACTAAGTCCCTCACAACCGTAATGGCCATGAGGATGCTTGGTAATTCTTCAAGGGGCATCACAGCTCTTCAAAAATGTCTCCTGTATCGGTCATGTGTGGTGCCCATTGCCACATATGGTTACCGGTTATGGTTTTTTCAAGGGTCTAAGCATAAAGGTACGCTGAAGACCTTGACCTCAATGCAGCGTAAAGCTGCCCTATGGATTATGGGTGCGTTTCGTACCTCTCCTACGGGGGGCATTGAGGCCTTAGCAGGCCTCATGCCCATTGATCTACATCTCAAGAAGATGGCTGCCAGAGCCAACCTTCAAGCTCATACACTGACAAGTACTCATCCTACTCGGTCGCTTCTTCTGTGGAATATGTCCAAAACAGCGCTTCCGCATCCCCTGTCATTTGTGAACCTGCCGGTTAATACTGGCAGAAAAGTAAATGGGCCGATCGCTGATGTGGTTAAGACTGCGTTGGAAAATATAGAGTCATTCGATTATTCGAGTGACTTGGCCAGACCTGGAGAATGGGTCCAAGATCTCTTCTTGGATCAAATCACTTTTGACAAACGCCCGAGGAGGAAGCCTGATGAGGAAGCCTCTGACGACGATGACAGAGTTGCCCACCTGGACGACCTCTATTATGAGTGTCAGCAGGACCCACGAATGGTATCAGTGGCAACTGATGCCACAGTACCCCCTATGTCCAGACACCAAGCTGTGTCAGGATACGGTTTATACGTCCAAGGCGAACTTAGACATAGGGCTAGGTTTGCCTCAGGTCGAGTCACAGCTCTGGACGTGGAGCTAACTGCCATATGTTTCGTGGTCGAGTACCTCA
Source organism: Marasmius fiardii PR-910 (assembly GCA_014904975.1). Taxonomy (NCBI): domain Eukaryota; kingdom Fungi; phylum Basidiomycota; class Agaricomycetes; order Agaricales; family Marasmiaceae; genus Marasmius; species Marasmius fiardii. The sequence goes on from MU127787.1 coordinate 8,653, forward strand.
TCTCAAGGAAATTCGATTGTGATCGCATTGTTGTATTCACTGACTCTATTGCAGCTGCAAAGAGGTCAGTGGACCCTTCTATACATGCGGGCCAAGGTGACTCCTTGGTTGTGTGTCGACACCTTGTGGATTGGCTGTCCAAGTCCATCTCTCATTCTATTCTCTTTGTGGAAGTCCCCTCCAAGGCAGAGTAGGGTATCCACTTCGATGCTCATCAGTTTGTTAAGGACATGCCCTCTATTAGGGTCGGTCCCTCGACTGTCACATTGCTTGACTACCTTCAGAAGCAAGCAACTTCCTCGTGCCAGGACGCATGGGTGTCATGCTTCCAGCACACTTTGTACCAAGGATCTTAGTTTCTTGAGATGAAGGGCCTTCAAGGCAAACCTCTACAGCCATTATACAGCAAAGGAGGTACGTGGCTGTCTAAACTTGGTGACTCTGTTGCTCTTACTGTGAGGGCTGTCAGGTGCATCACTAACCATGCTCCAGTAGGCAAGTACTACTGGAGGTTCAATATTCCAAACACTTCACATCTCTGTACGTGCTGGTCGGCAGAAAACTCTCAGTCTGCAGTCGTTCAGACTCGGACTCATATCTTACATCACTGCCCTGATGTAAAGCATTCCAAGAACATTGATTACATCGTTGGACTTGCTCAGTTCTTGAAGAAGAACCCCAGGGTGTTCTCCTTCAGCAATCCAGCCCCCCAGGCTGGAGTCGGATGAAAACCTTAGGGCCCGGCATAGGTGCCTGTCAGACCCTACAGGGTGGTGTGGGGTGTACAGCCGGGCATAGGCCATGTGTCGGTAAAGGGGTGTGCCACTAGGGTGTGCTGGGCCCCAGGGTGGACACCTTATTTCCTTGACACCTTTTGGTGGATTGGGCTATCTGTTCTCCGGTTAAGGGCAGGGGACCTTTATATGTGGGTGATAGGAGTCTTCTTTTCTGGCATAATACTAGTGTACTTAGCACATTGTTTGTATGTAGGTAGAATGCCGGGGCCGGACTGCGATCGGGCACCGGGATAAAAATGGCAGATTAAAAAAAAAAAAAAAAAAAAAGACCCCTCTCCCAATGTCGACAGGTCCACTAGGCCTGGCCAATGTCCTGCCAGGGTCATTCCTATGTATGCATCTGCTGCCAGGAAGGGCGCTGCCATACCTGAAGCAGTTATTGCCATGGCAAGAGCTGCCCCATCCCTTCCTGCCAGCCGTATTGTGGAGGCAGGTCATGTTATCGCTGGACAAAGTAAGGGCAGATCCAAGGCCCGGTCTTATCCAAGTTTCACTACGTCAGAACCCAGTCGTCAACAGGTCCTTGTAAGCTTTGACAAGGAGCATGGGGTTCCCCCCATGAACCTTGCTGTTGTCTCTGCAACCGTCAGCGCAGCCCTCAGGAATGGGGGCAGACGTTTAAAGGTTGTTTCTACCCAGCTAGCCTATGACGGCTGGTCTCTCTCTACTTCAGCAGTGGCTACCAATGCAGAGGTGGAGATAATTCATGATCATATCTGGAAACTGCTACCCCAGGACAGACGAGGCACTGACTCGTTCTGGGTGGGCCCCCCATCTTCTACATCCTTCCTACATGTGGTGGATGTTCCATATCTTAAACAGCTTGGCAACCCCAAGAGTTTTATCACAGCCAAGGAGATGCGAGACCAGTTCAGGGACTCCCCCCTCCATGAAGATCTGCTGGTCTTAACGGGCCTCTCTTATGTCTTGATGTCTGGAAGTGGGGGGAACTGTGGCATCTGTAGCTACAGATACCGTTTGTGGGTCCTCACGACACTCTAAATAGAGTTCGTCGAGGTGAGCTACTCTGTTGTCGTCCTCAGAAGCTTCCTCATCAGGCTTCTTCTGGGGGTGTTCGTCAAAGATGATTTGGTCCAAGAAAAGATCTTGGACCTGTTCTCCAGGTCTGGCCAAGTCACTCGAATAATCAAATGGCTCCGTATTTTCCAACGCAGTTTTCACCATGTCGGCGATTGGCCCATTCTGCCGGTGTTAACCGGTAGAATCGCAAATGATAGAGGGTGCGGCATCGCTATTTTAGACATTGACCACGGGAGGAGCGACCGAGTGGGATGGGTACTCATCAACGTGTGCACTCAAAGATTGGCTCTGGCAGCCATCTTCTTGAGATGGAGATTGATGGGCATGAGACCGGCTAGAGCCTCTACACCCCCAGTAGGAGAGGTACGAAAAGCACCTGTAATCCATAGGGCAGCTTTACACTGCATCGAGTTTAGGGTCTTAAGCGTACCTTTGTTTTTAGACCCTTGGAAAAACCATAACTGGTAACTGTATGTGGCAATAGGAACTATGCACGACCAATACAGGAGATGTTTTTGAAGAGCAGTGATGCCCCTCAAAGAGTTACCTAGCATCCTCATGGCCATTACAGTCATGAGGGACTTGGTAGCATAACATTTGACGTGTTCCTTAAAAAGGAGCTTACGGTCAAAGAAAAAACCCAAGTACCTCCAGATAAGTTCAGGGGTAAGTGGTGTGTCCCCTGTATATGTGGCAAACTTGAGGTCGAGAGACGGGAGATACCTGTCGTTCGATCTCATGAAGTGGAAGGCTTCCGTCCACACCTTTCTCTTCCAGGTACCGCAACCACCGACCATGGGAACTTCGAAAACCAGCATCACAAAAACTCTACCCTCCAGCAGGTTGCTAGATTATATCTAAAGTACCAACGAAACTCAGCATAGTCAATGTCTTCCGATTCAGGAGGACCCCCAAGGGGCCGTGGTTCAGGAGCAGTTCTGCCTCGACTGCGGCTGCCAGATCATCAGGTTCCGCACCCCCCACCACAAGAGCAGTCTTCTCTCCTCGAGTGGAATCCTCGACACCAGCAGCCTCTTCAAGCAGCTCGTTGTCATCAGCTTTGAGTACCAAGGCCAGAGGTCGGTACCGCTCTACTATGCCTAGTCAGTCTCAGTCCAGGTCATCATCTGTGATCAGGGAAGAGTCAGGCTCACCATCAACTGCCCGACCTTTGAGCAGGTCGAGCTCTCCTGCGTCTAGTGTGGAAGGCCCAGAAGGAGGAGGGGATGTCACGATGGAATGCACACCGGAACAGTTGGCTAATCCATTGGGGCTCAACAGGTTATCGGGATTCGATAATGTGGAGGCAGATTTGGGGGTGATCATGCTGGTGTTCCAATCAATTCGTGAGTGGATCGACTTTCATTCAGAAGTTAACGGCTCGTCTGCTGTTTCTCTTAATCTCAGGGGCATTCGCTGCAATGCGGGTGCTCTAGTCAGTCAAATCGAATGCCTCTTAGGTGACGGTTCCACAGGAGAGGACAACACTATTTGCCTTCCCCAACAATCTCTCGTTAGGGTTCCTGACTTGTCGTCTTCAGGTGGTAATGCTCCACCTGGGGATGCATCCGCAGGTAGAGGTGATTCTATGAATGTAGACCCTCCTGCTATTCCGTCTGGCCCATCGTTGTCGAAAGGCAAGGGCAAGGCTATCCTTGGGAGGGGTCCCCCCCCCAGCGTTGACAGGTCTACTAGGCCTAGCCAACGACCTTTGCAGGTCATTCCTATGTATACTTCTGCAGCAAAGAAAGGCGCTGCAGTTCCCAAAGCGGTCATCGCTATGGCAAGGGCTGCTCCCTCCCTTCCTGCCAGCCGTATTGCAGAGGCAGGTCGTATTATTGCTGGACAAAGTAAGGGCAAGTGCAAAGCCTGGTCTTATCCAAGTTTTACTACGTCTGGGCCTAGCCGTCGACAGGTCCTCGTTAGTTTCGACAAGGAGCATGTGGTTCCCCCAATGAACCTTGCTGTAGTCTCTGCATCGGTTAGCGCAGCTCTCAGAAATGGGGGTAGATGTCTAAAGGTGGTCTCTACCCAACTGGCCTACAAAGGCTGGTCTCTCGCTACCTCTGCGGAGGTTGAGATCATTCGTGATCGAATCCAGGAACTGCTTCCCCAGGACAGACAAGGTACCGACTCGTTCTGGATGGGCCCCCCATCTTCGACATCCTTCCTTCGTGTGTTGGATGTTCCTTATCTCAAACACATTGGTGACCCCAAAAGTGTTATCATGGCAGAGGAAGTGTGTGAGCAGTTCAGGCACTCCCCCCTCCATGAAGATCTGCTGGTCCTTACAGGCCTCCCTCGTGTAGTTTGTAATTCTTCTAAGAGTATGACTGCCACTGTCTATTTCAATCTCTGGGATTCTCAGACGGAATCAAGAGCGAAACGAGTCATCGACAGGCAAATCCACATGTTTGGAAGGGTCTGTTACATCCGGTCGACCACGGCCAACCCAGGTGCCCCCATGTGCACGCACTGTTGCAGATGGGGTCACTCGATTAATGCTTGCAGGGCCCCTCAGTTTAGGTGCCCTCGCTGTTCTGGCCCTCACACTAATGATGAGCATCGAGCTGTGTCGGTGTGTTGCAAGGAGAACCCGAAGGCCAATCCTCCAGTCCCCCCCACACAGGCTGGCAAGGATTGCCCTCACTAGTCCATTTGTCCCAATTGCTGGGGCAAGCATTCTGCGCTATCTAAAGAATGTTCATTCTGGCGCCATCGTTTCAATCGGACCTGGATCAAGGCCAAATATGCCGAGGTACGTAGCTTTCGTTCTACCACAAGGCATTCCACTCACCCCCTGTCCATAGCTTAATGTTGGACGACAGAATTAGGGTTGTTAGCTTTAACGTTGCGAAGCACTATATGTACTTGGACATTTTCCTCGAGACTTGTAAATTCATTTATGATGTCGTTTTTATTCAAGAGCCGCCGTGGCAACTGATAAGACGTGCACTGTCAGCTAAAGACCCTTCAGGGGAGGTAGTTGTAGATATGCCTAATCACCCCAATTGGAATGTCATGGTTAGACACCAGACCACCGAGGGGGAACAACCGCGCATTGTGGCATATGTGTCTAAACATATTGCCACGTTGCGCCTATCTACCCGGTTCAATGTCATTAATGACCAGGATATCCTCATTCTTTCTGTCACGTCAAAGTCAGGTACGTCGCATTTACTTAATGTTTATTCCAACGATAATGGCATGGCTATCAGGAAACTGACAGCCGTGTTGAATCACATTCCGGAACTCTTCTATATGGGGGGAGATTTCAATTGTCACTTGTCTGAGTGGGACCCTGAATATCAGGGTAGCCCCAGAGGATGGGCCGAGGAACTGCTACACCTAGCGGCTATCCTCAGACTTGGGCACTCGGAGTGTGAAAATCCTGGGCCCACATTTATTCTGTGGAATCCAGGGTCTAGAGTGTCTGTTCAAGACCTGGTGTTTGTAACATCTGACAGAGTGCTCTCGAATAGGTCGAGACATGAAGTAGACCTCAAAGGACCGTTGGACCATATTCCGGTCTCAATTGTCCTAGACCTGGGGTGCTCCCCCCTGGTCAAAGTCCGGACCCTCCCTAAAGGGGGTGAACAAGAGGAGGCTTTCCTCAAATACCTATCTGATGGGTTGGCTACATTTGTTAGTCAAGACTTGTCATCTCCTGAACTGCTTTCCATCACAGTGGAGCTATTTGGGAATCACATGCATGAGGCCTGGAATTCTTGCTCAAAGAAATCCCAGATCACATGTAAATCTAAACCGTGGTGGAACCAGGGGTGTTCTGATGCCCTTGACTTCTACTGTGGGAGTCCATCCCAGGAATCCTGGGGCGAATTCTGGAAGGTTGTCAAATCTTCCAAATGTACATTCTTTGATGATTGGATCAAGGAAATCACCACCACCAATGCTCAGCCCTGGGACCTGATGTCCTGGATCCAGCAGTGGAAATTACCCCCCACAGACGCTATCTCCTTTAAGGGACAGCAATGTAGGACGCTCGATGAACTATGGCATGCCTTGCATGGAACATATAATGTGGTGGCGGAGAGGGAAGTTGACCTCTCTTCTTAGACGACCTCGGGCCTTCTACTGAGAGAGCTTGGGTAAAATTCAGTGCGCTGGAGATGAAAGACGCACTTAGTGCGTGTTCCTCTCACTCTGCGCCGGGGCCTGATCACATCACGTGGTCGTTCCTCAAACAAGTCATGACTCGCAAGGAGTGCGAGGAGGGCATTCTTCGAGTGGCTGACACCTGCATTAGTACAGGACATTGGCCATCTCATTTTAAGGAATCAGTTACTGTTATTATCCCCAAACTGGGGAAACCGTTCTATGACACGCCTAAGTCATTTAGGCCGATCGTTCTTCTCAATACCCTTGGGAAGCTCATAGAGAAGATGATTTCCAATCATCTTCAGTTTGACATGGTCAAGTATGACCTAGTCCACCCGAACCAATTCGGAGGTGTCTGGCAATGGTCTACTGAAGATGCGGGGGCATTTCTCACTCATCTTGTCCAAGCAGGATGGGCTAAAGGGTTGAAGACAAGTGTGGTGGCGTTTGACATCGCACAGTTTTTTCCCTCTCTCAACCATGAAGCTCTCTTGAGGTTCATGGATTTCCTGGCATCCTCAGGAAGTTCTTTTCGTCATACTTGATTGGAAGAAGCACTGCGTTATACATTGCACCCATTATGAAGGCATACGAACACACAGCAAGGAGGGTAGGCCTTAAAACCACCCTCTTGTCATATGTGGACAATGGGACTGTCACTGCACAGTCCAAATCTCTCGACGACAACTGCCGCACCCTTGTTCAGTCGTATGGATTTCTCCATGCACTATTCGAGATGGCAGGGTTGATTCTGGAACATGGGAAAACAGAAGCCTTCCACTTCACGAGGTCAAACAATGGATATCTCCCATCGCTCGATCTCAAGTTTGCCCCATTTACAGGAGACACGCCACTTACCCCCAAACTTATTTGGAGATATCTCGGTTTCTTCTTCGATCGTAAACTCCTCTTTAAGGAACACGTGAAATTCTACGCTACCAAGTCCCTCACGACTGTTATGGCCATGAGGATGCTGGGTAACTCTTCAAGGGGCATTACCGCCCTTCAAAAACATCTCTTGTATCGGTCCTGCATGGTTCCAATTGCCACATATGGGTACCGGTTATGGTTTTTCCAGGGGTCTAAGAACAAAGGTACGTTAAAGGCTCTTACCTCGATGCAGCATAAAGCTGCTCTATGGATCACAGGTGGGTTTTGTACCTCTCCGACAGGGGGCATGGAGGCTCTTGCAGGCCTCATGCCCATCGATCTACACATCAAGAAGATAGCTGCCAGGGCCAATCTTCGGGTACACACGTTGACGAGTACTCATCCTACTCATTCACTTCTCCCGTGGAACATGTCCAAGACGGCACTCCCGCACCCTCTATCATTTGCGAATCTACCTGTTAATACAGGCAGAAAAGTGAATGGTCCAATCGCTGATGCAGTTAAGTCTGTGTTGGAATTCACAGAGCCATTCGACTATTCGAGTGACTTGGCCAAACCTGGAGAACGGGGCCAAGATCTTTTCTTGGACCAAATCATCTTTGACGAACGTCCTTGGAGGAAGCCTGATGAGGAGGCCTCTGAGGACGACGACAGAGTTGCCCACCTGGACGACCTCTATTATGAATGTCGACAGGAACCCTGTACGGTGTCAGTTGCGACTGATGCCACCATGCCTCCTACTTCCAGACATCAAGCCGTGTCAGGTTATGGGATATACGTTCAGGGTGAACTTAGACATTGGGCTAGGTTTGCCTCTAGACGAGTTACAGCTCCGGATGTGGAGTTAACTGCCATACGTTTCACGGTCAAGTACCTCACCTCAAGGAGATTCGATTGTGATCGCATTGTTGTATTCACAGATTCTATTGCTGCGGGCAAAAAGGTCTGTGGACCCTTCGATACACTCAGGCCAGGATGATTCTCTGGTTGTGTGTCGTCATCTTATGGATTGGTTATCCAAGTCTGCATCTCATTCCATCCTCTTTGTGGAAGTCTCCTCTAAGGCGGAGTGGGGCATCCACTTTGAAGCTCATCAATTCGTTAGAAACCTGCCCTCTATCAGAGTGGGCCCTACGACTGTCACATCGCTTGACTACCTTCAGAAGCAAGCTACATCTTCATGTCAGGATGCATGGGTCTCACGTTTCCAGCATACTTCCTACCGAGGATCTCAATTTCTTGAGATGAAGGGCCTTCAAGGCAAAACTCTGCAACCGTCGTACATCAAAGGAGGTATGTGGTTGTCTAAATTGGGTGACTCTGTTGCTCTCACTGCGAGAGCTGATAGATGCATCACTAACCATGCTCCGGTGGGCGAGTACTACTGGAGGTTCAATATTCCAAATACCTCACATCTCTGCACGTGCTGGTCAGCAGAAAACTCTCAGTCTGCTGTTGTCCAAACACGGACTCATATTCTACACCACTGCCCCAATGTAAAACATTCCAAGAACATTGACTATGTCGTTGGTCTTGCTCAGTTCTTGAAGAAGAACCCTAGGGCATTCTCCTTCAGTGATCCAGCCCCTCGGGCTGGTGTTGGATGAAAGCCTTGGGGCTTGGCATAGGTGGCTGTCAGACCCTTTGGGGTGGTGCAGGATGTGCAGCCAGACATAGGCCGTGTGTCAGTAAAGGGGCATGGCACTAGAGTGGATGTCTTATCTCCGTGACACCTATTGGTGGATTGGGCTATCTGGTTACGGGCGGGGAACCTTTATATATGGGACTTGGGGGTTTTTTTTTTTTCTTTTCTGGCATAATACTGGCATACTTAGCTCTATGTTTGTATGTAGGTAAAGTGCCAGGGCCGGACTGCGATTGGGCACTGGGGTAAAAATGGCAGATAAAAAAAAAAAAAAAAAGGAAGGCTTCCATCTTCCTGTGTTCCAGAATCAACCCCGCCATCTTGAACAGGGCATGGAGAAAACCATACAATCTGATGAGTGTGCAGCAATTGTCGTCAAGCGATTTGGACTGTGATGCCACAGTACCATCATCAACATATGACAAGAGCATGGTTTTAAGGCCAACCCCCCTCACTGTGCATTCATATGCCTTCATAATAGGTGCAATATATAGAGCAGACAGGACTGGTGATAGAGCAGAACCCTGCCCTACCCCCACTTCTGCCTTGAACAGACCTGATTCGAATGGGCCCCACTTATATGCAGTGCTTCTCCCAACTAGGTAAGACAAAAAGAACTTCCTGAGAACCTCAGGAAATCCTTGAAACTCCATGAACCTTAAAAGAGCCTCATGGTTTAATGAGGGGAAAAACTGGGCAATGTCAAATGCCACCACACTAGTCTTCAACCCTTTAGCCCATCCTGCTCGCACAAGATGAGTGAGAAATGCCCCTGCATCTTCAGTTGACTGTTGCCAGACTCCTCCGAATTGGTTAGGGTGGACCAGGTCATACTTGACCATGTCAAACTGAAGACAATTTGAGATCATCTTCTCGATGAGCTTCCCCAAGGTATTGAGGAGCATGATTGGCCTAAACGACTTAGGCATGGCATAGGAATCTTTCCCTGGCTTAGGTATAATAACTGTGACCGATTCCTTGAAACGAGACGGCCAACACCCCGTAGAAATACAGGCATCAGCTATCTGAAGAACTCCATCCTCGCATTCCTTGCGAGACATGACATGCTTGAGGAACGACCATGTGACGTGGTCGGGTCCTGGTGCAGAGTGATTAGAACACGCCCTAAGCGCATCCTTTAACTCCAACGCACTGAATCTTACCCAGCTCCTCTCAGAGGAGGGTTCTAGGTCATCTAAGAAAGAGAGGTCCACTTCCCTCTCCACTGCAGCATTGTATGTCCCATGGAGAGCTTTCCACAAGTCATCAAGTGTCCTACATTGCTTTTCCTGAAACGAGATAGCATCTGTAGGAGGCAATTTTTGCTGCTGGATCCAGGACATCAAGTCCCAGGGTCGAGCATTGGTGGTAGCAATCTCCTTGATCTGATTATCAAAGAAGACATATTTAGAAGATTTGACAACCTTCCAGAACTTGCCCCAGGCTTCCCGGGATGGACTGCCATGGTAGAATTCAAGGGCGTCAGTGCACCCCTGGTTCCACCACAGTTTGGATTTCTGTGTGATCCAGGACTTCTTTGAACAAGATTCCCATGCTGCATAGATATGATTCCCAAAGAGCTTCACCACCAGTGAAAGCAATTCAGGAGACAATATGTCTTGACCAGCAAACGTGGCCAATCCATCAGAAAGGTGTTTGAGGAATTCCACCTCTTGTTCACCCCCCTTAGGGAGGGTTCGGATTTCAACCAAAGGGGAACGCCCTAGGTCCAGAACAGTCAAAATCGGAACATGGTCTGACGGTCCCTTGAGATCGACCTGGCGTCTCGACTTGATCGAGATCACTTCATCAGATGTCACGAACACCAGGTCTAGAACTGACGATCTAGACCCTTGAGTCTGCGGGATAAATGTGGGCTCGGGGTTAATAAACTCCAGGCGCCCAAGTCCCAGGGTAGCCACCAATAAAAGCAGCTCCTCGGCTCATCCTCTGGGGCTCCCCTGATACCCAGGGTCCCATTCAGACGAGTGGCAATTGAAATCTCCCCCCATATAGGAGAGTTCTGGGATGCGATCTGACATGGCAGTCAGTTTCCTGATAGCTGTGCCGTTATCGTCAGAGTAAACATTAAGCAGATGGGATGTACCTGATTTTGACGTGAGAGAGAGAATGAGAATATCCCAGTCATCAATAACGTCAAACCAAGTAGACGGGCACAACATAGCAATACGTTTTGACATGTATGCCACGACGCATGGTCTTTCCCCCTCGTCTGTTCCAGTCAGGGTGATTAGGCATACCTACAACCATTTCTCCCAAGGGATCTTTAGCTGAGGGTGCATGTCTGATAAGCCTCCATGGGGGCTCTTGTAGAAACACGACATTGTAATCAATTTTAAGGCCCTCACTACTGTGATGGCTATGAGGATGCTTGGTAATTCTTCGAGGGGCATTACTGCCCTCCAAAAAAGACTCCTTTATCGATCCTGCGTGGTACCCATCGCTACGTATGGTTATTGGTTATGGTACTTCCAGGGTTCTAAGAACAAGGGTACTCTTAGAATCCTCAATTCGATGCAGCGTAAAGCTGCCCTGTGGGTCACCAGTGCATTTCGCACCTCTCCTACAGGGGGTGTTGAGGCCTGCAAGGGCCTCATGCCCATTGACTTACACCTTAAGAAGGTGGCGGCAAGAGCCAATCTGTGCGTGCACACTTTAACGAGTACCCACCCTACTCGCTCTCTACTTCCTAGGAATTTGTTGAAGACAGCAATTCCACATCCTCTGTCATTTGCCAATCTGCCTGTTTCTACGGGTAGAAAAGTAAATGGTCCTATCACTGATGCAGCTAAAACTACATTGGATACCACAGAATCGTTTGCAAATTTGCTTTGACGAACGCCCTCGGAGGAAGCCTGATGAGGAGGCCTCTGATGGCGATGACAGAATATCACATCTAGACGACCTCTACTTAGAGTGTTGTGAGGACCACTGCACAGTGTCAGTCGCCATGGATGCCACTGTTTCCCCCATGTCAAGACACCAAGCAGTGTCTGGGTATGGGATATACACCCGAGGCAAACTTAGGCATAGAGCTAGGTTTGCTTCAGGAAGAGTCACTGCTCCAGATGTGGAGCTTACAGCCATACAATTTGCAGTGGAATACCTCGTTACGAGGAATTTTGACTGTGATCGCATTGTTTTATTCACGGACTCCATCGCTTCTGCAAAGAGATCTGTGGATCCTTCTATACATTCAGGCCAAGGGGATTCCTTGGTGGTTTGTAGAAACCTGATGGCCTGGTTATCTGGATCCGTCGAACGTTCCATCCTCTTTGTGGAAGTTCCCTCCAAGGCAGAGTGGAGCATCCATTTTGAAGCTCACCAGTTTGTTAGGGACCTTCCCCCAATAAGGGTTGGCCCCACAACAGTTACTTCGCTTGACTATCTTAGAAAGCTAGCAACATCGTCCTGTCAGGATGCGTGGGTTTCACGCTTTCAGCAATGAATATCTTACTGAGGATCTCAATTTCTTGAGATGAAGGGCCTTCAAGGCAAAACACTGCAACCATCGTATCTCAAAGGAGGCACATGGTTGTCAAAACTTGATGACTCAGTTGCCCTTACTGCAAGGGCGGTCAGGTGCATCACTAATCATGCTCCAGTAGGCGAGTACTACCAGAGGTTTAATATTCCAAATGCCACATGTCTATGTACATGTTGGTCAGTGGAAGGTTCTCGGTCTGCTGTCGTTCAGACACGGACTCATGTTTTACATCATTGCCCTGATGTTAAACATTCCAAGAACATCGACTATGTCGTTGGTCTTGCCCAGTTTTTGAAGAGGAACCCTAGGGCATTCGCCTTTGGAGATTCAGCCCCTCGGGCTGGAGTCGGATAAGTTCATTGGGGCCTGGCATAGGTGCCCATCAGACCCTTTGGGGTGGTGCGGAGTGTGCAGCCAGACATAGGCCGCATGTCGGTAAAGGGGTGTGGCACTAGGGTGCGCTGGTCCCCGACAATACTTCTCTTATCTCTGGACCACTTTGTTGTGATCTGGACTTTCTGTCTCCTGGTTACGGGTGGGGGACCTTTATTACAAGTATTTGGAGGTTGAATTCTGGTAATTTATCGGCATACTCAGCTCTCGTTTGTATGTAGATAGTATTACTGGGTCCGGACTGTGATCGGGCACTGGAATAAAAATGGCAGAATTAAAAAAAAAATCATAATCAATTTTACAGAGTTTGAGAAATACGTCCAAATACATGTACTGCTTTGCAACGTTGAAGCTTATCACCCTAATCCAGTCGTCCAGCATTAAGCTATGGGCAGGGGGTGAGTGGAACACCTTACAGTAGAACGAATACTACGTACCTCGGCATATTTAGCATCAATCCAGGTCTGATCGAAGCAGTGGTGCCAGAATATACATTCTTTAGATAGTGCAGAGTGTTTGCCCCAATAGTTAGGGCAGATGGGCTGGTGGGGACAATCCTTGCCAGCCTCGGTAGGAGAAACTGGGGGGTTGGCCTTGGGTTTTCCTCTACAACATGCAGACACTGAATGATGTTCATCATTGGTGTGTGGACCTGAGCAGCGAGGGCATCTAAACTGAGGGGCCCTGCATGCATTAATCGAGTGACCCCATCTGCAACAATGAGTGCACATGGGGGCGCCTGGGTTGGCTGTTGTTGGCCTGATATAACAGACTCGTCCAAACATATGGATTTGTCTGTCGATGACACATTTCACTCTGGATCCTGTCTGTGAGTCCCAGAGATTGAAGTATACAGTGGCGGACGTACTCTTCACAGAATTACGAACCACTCATGGTTGGCCTGTAAGGACCAGAAAATCTTTGTGGAGAGGGGAGTGCCTAAACTGGTCACACACCTCTTCCACAGTAATAACACTCTTGGGGTCACCAATATGTTTAAGATATGGAACATCTACCATACGAAGGTAAGACGTTGACGATGGGGGGCCCACCCAGAACGAGTCAGTGCCTCGTCTGTCCTGGGGGAGAAGCTCTCAGATACGATCACGAATGATCTCCACTTCTGCATTGGTGGCCACTGCAGATGTAGAGAGAGACCAGCCATCATAGGCTAGTTGGGTAGACACAACCTTAAGATGTCTTCCCCCATTTCTGAGGGCTGTGCTTATGGTCGCAGAGACCATGGCAAGGTTCATGGGTGGGACACCCTGCTCCTTGTCAAAGTTGACAAGAACCTGTTGACGACTAGGTCCAGATGTTGTGAAATTTGGATAAGACTGGGCCTTGGACCTGCCCTTACTTTGTCCAGCAATAACTTGGCCTGCTTCTGCAATGCAGCTAGCAGGAAGGGATGGAGCAGCTCTTGCCATTGCAATAACCACTTCTGGTATTGCAGCACCCTTCCTAGCAGCCGAAGCATATATAGGAATGACTCTAGTGGGGCGTCGGCTAGGTCTAGTGGACCTGTCGACATTGGGAGGGGGTCCCCTCCCAAGGACAGCCTTCCCCTTGCCTTTCGACATGGATGGGCCAGAGAAGCTAACAGGGGGATCCACATTCATGGATCCACCACCACCTGCAGATGCACCTCCAGGTGGAACATTACCACCTGAAGTTGAGGGGCTAGAGATCCTGGCCAGAGATTGTTGTGGGAGTCGAATGGTATCCTCCTCCAGTATATCATCGCTGTCCAAAAGACGTTCGATTGACTGACAAGGGCACCCGCATTATGACGGATGCCTCTGAGATTAAGGGAGGTAGCGGATAATCCATTAACCTCTGAATGAAAACTGATCCACTTATGGATCGATGTGAACACTGGCAATATGACCCCCAAATCCACCTCCACATTATCATACCCCGACAACCCGTTAAGCCCCAGCGGATTTGCCATCTGTTCTGGTGTGCGTTCCATCTCAAAATCCCCCTCCCCTTCTGGGCCTCCTGTGGTGGACGCTGGAGAACTCGACCTGCTTATAGGTCGAGCAGTTGAAGGTGAGCCTGATTCTTCCCTGATCACAGATGATGACCTGGACCGAGTCTGACTGGGCACAGTGGAGCGATACCGAGTCCTAGCTTCGGTATTCGAGGTAGATGCTGACAAACTGCTTGTAGAGGGTGTCGACAGAGAGGATTCCACTTGAGTAAAAACTGCTCTAGTAGTGGGGGGTGCAGAACCTAATGATCTGGCAGCTGCAGACGAGGCAGAAGAGCTCCTGCCCAATCCGCGACCCCTTGGGAGTCCTCCTGGTTCAGAAGACATTGACTATGCTAAGTTTCGTTGGTACTTTAGATGTGATCTGGTGACCTGCTGGAGGGTAGAGTTTTTGCGATACTGGTTTTCAAAGTTCCCATGGTCAGTGGTCACAGTCCCTGGAAGAGGAAGGTGTGGTCCCACCAATAGCTTCCCCTTCCCTATCTGGTATGTCCACGACCGTTACTCTGTGGGTCCTAATTGACAATAATCCTCTTGACCAGTCTATGTCTGGGTTCAACTGCCTCAACCACAGTAGCCCCAATATCACATCCTCTTTGCCTAGATCTGTAATCAGAAAATTGACCCAATGTTTATGTCCATCCACTGTTATTGCCAACTGAGCGAATTCCTGTATACTGCCTGCCTGGTTAAGGGAGCCGTCGATGTTAAACACCTGTATCGGTTTCTTTTTCTGCAACTTTTTCTCTTCTGCAAACCTCCTACTCAAAAACAGACCTGTCGCTCCACTATCCACCATGGCCGCTGCCATCGTTTGTAGCCTTCCATTCTCAATCTTCATGTGTACTTGGAAATGTGATGATAATGGTGTATATTTGCGAGTTGTGTTTATAGTACATGAAGAGATAGAGTCATAGTTCAAAGAAGGACATACTATGATTGGATTCTGGGACGCTCTCGTTGCAGCTAAGACAGGTGTCCTTCCTAAAAACCCTGCAGTTTGTTGACCACAGAGCTCAAGCCAGCCAGAAGACTATTGAGCTGAGCGATCTGGGCGGTGAGCTGTCCTTGGCCATCTAGAGCTGCGGTCGAGCTATTGGGCGCCAGGGATGAAGTGGACGCAATGATGGGCATGGGATTGTTCGAAGGAC
Organism: Marasmius fiardii PR-910; assembly: GCA_014904975.1. Classification (NCBI taxonomy): domain Eukaryota; kingdom Fungi; phylum Basidiomycota; class Agaricomycetes; order Agaricales; family Marasmiaceae; genus Marasmius; species Marasmius fiardii. Next base: position 24,194 of record MU127787.1, read on the forward strand.
GGTGACTACCTGCTTCTTCCTCAAAAAGGGAGAAATTCTCCTCTGTGTTGGTTGCTGCAATCCAGTGACCTCTTCCAACTAGCCCTCCTCCCCTCTCCTTTCCTGTGAACTTGTCCTGGCAGACCTGTTCCAAATGCCCCACCCTCTTGCAGTAGCTGCACGTGGCAGCTCATGCACGATTGCAGTCCTTTTTGAGATGAAGACCGCCACAGCCAAAACACCTGTTCCTCATTCGTCTCAGAAACTCCTCTTGGGTACCAGTCCTCCGCATCGAAGTCGAGGTGGCATCGACGTCCATAGCATTTGGGTCTCTTCCTCCTCCACTACTAGACTGCACTCGAGTGCCCCCTCTCCCGATGTTTAACACTGGGTTGTTGATGCTAATGTCCAACTTGTTGACCCTAGCAATGAGTTCGCTAAGATCTCTCGGCTCAGTCATAGCAACAGCTGCTGCTAATACTACCAACTTCTGCATCTCCAACGTGAGTCCTTCTACAAAATATTGACGTTGGTCGTAGTCTGAGAGCTTGGTGAGACTGGCCAGCTCTGTGAACGCCTGGGCATAGTTGGAGACAGACTCGTTCCGTCCTTGCTTCAGTACCCTGAGGTCAGCCAATGCCTGCTTCTCCTCGTTGATAGAGAAAAAGTGGCCCCTGAAGGCAGTGGTGAAATCGGCCCATCTGCCATTGAAGATCGGGTCAATGTTGGTGGAGTCATTTGACTTGGTCAGGAACTGGTTCGCCCAGTTGCCGGCCTTGGAAGTCATGGTTTAGGGCCACTTGGATCTTTTTCAGGTTGTTATTGACCAAGTCGGACTGCTCCCTGGCCCAGTTGTCAAACTGATTGAGCCATCATTTAGTGTTGTGGCCTTTCTCTCCCTTGAATGCCTTGGGTTTGCTGATAATGTCCTTTGAGCAAGTCGTCTGTGTTAGCAGGGCATTGGTAATGGTGTTTAAGCCTTCTAAGAGATGGGTGAGTTGTTCGTTGTTCATAATTATAGGTGGAGTGGGTGGTTGCGGTTCTGGAGATGGTGTTCTGGGGATAACAACGGGGTTTGGTGTGGGGGAGATGGTTCTGGGACTGGTAACAGGGATAAACGGGGGTATGGAAGGTCCATGAGGTGCGGGTAGCAATACGGGTGTGGGAGAAGCTATGGGTGAAATATGTGACATGGGTCTAGAGTATCGACCTACATGGGACCCAGGCCTAGAGTGTCTGGGGGTTCTGGAAGAACTGGAAGCGGGGTCGGTGGTAGCGGTGGGAGTACTGGGATAAAACGGCCAAATTCGAGAATACTACTGTCGTTGTCGTATAGGTTTTGCAGTTTGGGAATAGAGTTTGCAAGTGTATTTGGACACAGGTTTTGGTCGCAGCTGTCCCACTCTCCATCGGTGGCTAGTATACGTGCTTGTTATCAGAGACGTCATATGTGTGTGGTAATGTGGAGCAGTCGACTTTCTCCTCTTCGGATTCAGGTCTTGATGCACTGAATGTCAGAGACATGGTGTGATGGTACGGTCTGCAGGGACAGCCTTATCGGAAGGGTGCCTGTGCAGTAGAGGATCTTGACCTAATGTGGTGAAGTGCCAGTAGCAAACACACAGAGACTGGAGCAGAGGCTTGACAGTCAACAACTAGTCCCAATGACAAAGACGATCAATACAACCCAGTATCCTACAGGGTACAAATACGCACCTAGTCCCAATGACAAAGAGATGGGGGACTAGGTGACGAGTCGTCCTATATATACTACTCAGCATGTGACCTATGATGTCGTGACCTGGTATCATGTGGAAACTGATAGAACATAGCGGAAACCAATGGAACGTAGTGGAATAAAGATAAAAGGTAAGGTCAAAAGATAAAACAAGAATGATGTATCGTAGTAAAGTAAAAGAGGCTGTAAGGAGGTAAAAGTAAAATAGTACGCACTTCGTGACAGCGACATACCTGATTTTGATGTGATGGAAAGAATGAGAATATCCTGATCGTCAATAACATCGAACCGGGTGGATGGGCGCAATGTGGCAATATGTTTGGACACATATGCCACAACACGTGGTCTTTCCCCTTCGTCTGTCCAGTGCCTAACCATGACATCCAATCGGGGTGATTGGGCATACCTACAACCATTTCCCCCAAGACCATTTCTCCCAAGGATTCTTTAGCTGAAGGTGCACATCTAATAAGCCTCCAAGGAGGCTCTTGTAAGAAAACGACATCGTAATCACATTTACAAATCTCAAGAAGATCACTCTGCACCGGGGCCCAATCACGTCATGTGGTCGTTCCTCAAGCAAGTCATGTCTCGCAAGGAGTGTGAGGATGGCATTCTCAGAGTGGTGGATGCTTGTATTAATACGGGGCATTGGCCTTCTCATTTTAAGAAATCGGTTACAGTTATTATCTCTAAACCAGGAAAACTGTCCTATGACATGCCTAAGTCTTTTAGGCCCATCGTCCTTCTCAATACCTGGGGGAAGCTAATCGAAAAGATGATATCGAATTGTCTTCAGTTTGATATGGTCAAGTACAACCTAGTCCACCCTAACCAATTCGGAGGTGTCTGGCAATGGTCCACCGAAGATGCGGAGGCATTTCTTACCCATCTTGTTCGAGCAGGGTGGGCTAAAGGGTCAAAAACTAGCGTGGTGGCGTTTGACATCGCTCAGTTTTTTCCCTCTCTCAACTATGGAGCTCTTCTCTGGTTCATGGAATTTCAGGGATTTTCTGAGGTCCTCAGGAAGTTCTTCTCGTCATACTTGGTTGGAAGAAGCACTGCGTATAAGTGGGGCCCATTCGAGTCAGGTCTATTCAAGGCAGAAGTGGGGGTAGGGCAAGGCTCTGCCCTGTCACCAGTTTTGTCCGCGTTATATGTTGCACCTATTATGAAGGCATATGAACACACAGCAAGGGGGGTCGGCCTTAAAACCACCCTCCTGTCATATGTTGATGATGGGACTGTTGCTACGCAGTCCAAACTTCTAGACAACAACTGCTGCACCCTCATTTGGTCGTATGGATTCCTCCATGCACTATTCGAGATGGCAGGGTTGATCTTGGAACATGGGAAGACAGAAGCCTTCCACTTCACAAGGTCGAATGACGGGTATCTCCCATCGCTTGATCTCAAGTTTGCCCTGTTTACAGGGGACACTCCACTCACCCCCAAACTAATTTGGAGGTATCTGGGCTTCTTTGATCAGAAGCTCTTGTTTAAAGAGCATGTCAAGTACTATGCTACCAAATCCCTCACAACCATAATGGCTATGAGGATGTCGGGTAATTCTTTGAGGGCAATCACCGCCCTTCAAAAACGTCTTCTCTACCAGTTGTGTGTGGTTCCCATTGCCACATATGGTTACCGGCTGTGGTACTTCCAGGAGTCTAAGAGTAAAGGTACTCTTAAGATCCTCACCTCGATGCAGCATAAAGCTGCCCTGTGGGTCACAGGTGCGTTTTGCACAGCTCCTACAGGGGGGGTTGAGGCCTTGGCAGGTCTCATGCCCATCGATTTACACCTCAAGAAGATGGCAGCTCGGGCCAATCTTCAAGTGCACATGTTGAAGAGTATCCATCCTACTCATTCACTTCTTCCATGGAATATGTCAAAAACAGCACTCCTGCATCCTCTATTGTTCACGAACCTTCCAGTTAATATGGGTAGAAAAGTGAACGGTCCTATCGTTAACATGGTAAAGACTGCGTTGGATAACACAGAGTCATTTGATTATTTGAATGACTTGGCCAGACCTGGAGAACGGGTTCAAGATCTCTTCTTGGACCAAATCATCTGTGACAAACATCCCCAGAGGAAGCCTGATGAGGAGGCCTCCAAAGACGACGACAGAGTTGCCCACCTGGATGACCTCTATTATGAGTGTTGACGGAAACCTTGAACGGTATCAGTTGCAACTGATGCCACAGTTCCTCCCACCTCCAGACACCAAGCTGTGTCGGGGTATGGACTTTACACTCAAGGCAAACTTAGACATTGAGCTAGGTTTGCTTCGGGACAGGTTACAGCTCCAGACGTGGAGTTGACCGCCATAAGATTCGCAGTTGAATACCTCATCTTGAGGAAGTTTGATTGCAATCATATTGTTGTCTTTACCGACTCCATTGCAGCTGCAAAGAGGTCGGTAGACCCTTCCATACATACCGGCCAAAGCGATTCATTGGTGGTGTGTAGGCATCTTACAGATTGGTTGTCCAGGTCTGTACATCATTCCATCCTCTTTGTGGAAGTTCCCTCCAAGGCGGAGTGGGGCATCCACTTTGAAGCTCATCGGTTCATTAGGGACCTACCTCTTATTGGAGTTGGACCTACAACTGTTATGTTGCTTGACTACCTTCAGAAGCAAGCAACATCTTTGTGTCAAGATGCATGGGTGTCACGTTTCCAACACATATCTTACTGAGGATCTCAGTTTCTGAAGATGAAGGGCCTTCAAGGCAAAACCCTACAACTGTCGTACATCAAAGGAGGTACATGGTTGTCAAAACTAGGTGATTCTGTGGCTCTCACTGCAAGAGCCGTCAGATGCATCACTAACCATGCTCCGGTAGGCAAGTACTACTACAGATTTAATATTCCAAATACCGCACGTTTATGTATGTGCTGGTTGGTGGAAAGTTCTCAGTCTGCTGTCGTTCAGACACGGACCCACATCCTGCATCACTGCCCTGATGTAAAACATTCCAAGAACATCGACTATGTTGTTGGACTTGCCCAGTTTTTGAAGAAGAACCCTCGGGTGTTCTCCTTCAGTGATCCAGCCCCTCGGGCTGGAGTCAGATAGAAACCTTGGGGCCTGGCATAGATGCCTGTCAGACCCTTCGGGGTGGTGTGGGGTGTGCAGCCGGGCATAGGCCACATGTCAGTAAAGGGGCATGGCACTAGGGTGCGCCGGTCCCTGGGGTGGACATCTTTCTTCCTGGACACTTTATTGTGGACGGGGCTGTCTATTCTCTGGTTACGGACAGGGGACCTTTATATGAGGGGTCGAGGAAATTTATTTCTGGCATTGTACTAGCGTACTTAGCTCGATGTTTGTATGTAGGTAGAATGCTGGGGCCAGACTGCAATCGGGCACTGGGGTAAAAATGGCAGAATAAAAAAAAAAAAAAAATAGCTTGAGAAGAATGTCCAAGTACATATACTGCTTTGCAACATTAAAACTTATAACCCTAATCCTGTTGTCCTGCATTAAGCTACAGGCAAAGGGTGAGTGGAATGCCTTATAGTAGAGCGAATACTATGTACCTCGGCATATTTGGCTTCAATCCAAGTTTGATCGAAATGATGGCACCAGAATGAACAGTCTTTGGAGAGCACGGAATGCTTGCCCCAACAGTTGGGGCAAATGGACTGATGAGGACACTCCTTGCCAGCCGCAGTAGGAGGGACTGGAGGATCAGCCTTCAGATTCCCCTTGCAGCACGCAGACACCACCTGATGTTCATCGTTGGTGTGTGGGCCAGAGCAGCGAGGGCACCTAAACTGAGGAGCCCTACACACATTAATAGAATGTCCCCATCTGCAGCAACGTGTGCACATGGGGGTGCCTGGATTGGCCGTGGTTGACCTGATATAACAGACCCTTCCAAACATGTGGATTTGCCTGTCGATGACTCGTTTCGCCCTGGACCCCGTCTGAGAGTCCCAAAGGTTGAAATAGACAGTAGCAGACGTACTCTTCACAGAGTTACAAACTACATGAGGGAGGTCTGTAAGGACCAGTAGATCTTCATAGAGAGGGGAATGCCTAAACTGTTCATGCACTTCCTCTGCTGTGATTTTTTTTTTTTTTTAAATTCTGCCATTCTTACCCCAGTGCCTGGTCGCAGTCCGGCCCCAGCATTCTACCTACATACAGACATTGCGCTAAGTATGCTAGTATTACACCAGAAAAGAAAACCCCTTACTCCCACAAATAAAGGTCCCCCACCCGTAACCAGAGAACAGATAGCCCAATCCATCCTAAGGTGTCAAGGAGATAAGACATCCACCCTGGGGCCTGGCACACCCTAGTGCCACGCCCCTTTACTGACACACAGCCTATGCCTGGCTGTACACCCTGCACCACCCCGAAGGGTCTGATGGGCACCTATGCCAAGCCCCAAGGTATTCATCCAACACCAGCTCGAGGAGCTGGATCGCTGAAGGAGAACACCCTCGGGTTCTTCTTCAAGAACTGAGCAAGACCAACGAGATAGTCGATGTTCTTGGAATGTTTTACGTCGGGGCAGTGATGTAGAATATGAGTCCGTGTTTGCACAACAGCAGACTGAGAATTCTCTGCAGACCAACATGTACAGAGACAAGCGGTATTTGGGATGTTGAACCTCTGATAGTACTCACCTACTGGAGCATGGTTAGTGATGCAGCTGACAGCCCTTGCAGTAAGAGCGACAGAGTCACCAAGTTTAGGCAGCCACATTCCTCCTTTGATGTATGATGGCTGCAGAGGTTTGCCTTGGAGGCCCTTCATCTCAAGAAATTGAGATCCTCAGTAAGAAGTGTGCTGGAAGTGTGAGGCCCACGCATCCTGGCACGAAGACATTGCCTGTTTCCGAAGGTAGTCAAGCGAAATATTAGTCATGGGGCCTACCCTAATAGAGGGCAAGTCCCTAATGAACTGATGAGTTTCAAAGTGGATATCCCACTCCACCTTGGAGGGAACTTCCACAAAGAGAATAGAATGAGTTGTGGACTTGGACAACCAATCCATAAGATGTCTACAAACTACCAAGGAGTCGCTCTGGCCAGAATGTATAGAGGGGTCCACTGACCTCTTTGCAGCAGCAATGGAATCAGTGAATACAACAATGCGATCACAATCGAATTTCCTCGAACTGAGGTACTCGACCATGAACTGTATGGCAGTTAACTCTGCGTCTGGAGCTGTAACTTGGCCTGAAGCAAACCTAGCCTGATGTCTAAGTTCACCTCGAATGTATATTCCTCCTCCGCCGTGATAACACTTTTGGGGTCGCCAATCTGTTTGAGATAGGGAACATCCACTACCCGAAGGAAGGATGTTGAGGATGGGGGGCCCACCCAGAACGAGTCAGTACCTCATCTGTCCTGGGGGAGCAATTCCTGGATACGATCATGAATGATCTCCACCTCCACTGTGGTGGCCACTGCCGAGGTAGAGAGAGACCAGCTGTCATAAGCTAGCTGGGTGGAGACAACTTTTAGATGTCTACCCCCATTTCTGAGGGCTGCGCTAACTGTTGCAGAGACTACAGCAAGGTTCATGGGGGGAACTCCACACTCCTTGTTGAAACTAACGAGGACTTGTCGACAACTAGGTCCAGACGTAGTGAAACTTGGATAAGACCAGGCCTTAGACTTGCCTTTACTTTGTCTGGCAATAACACGACCTGCCTCTGCAATATGGCTAGCAGGAAGGGAGGGAGCAGCCCTTGCCATAGCAATGACCACTTCAGGAACTGCAGCACCTTTCCTTGCAGCAGATGCATATGTAGGAATGACCCATGTAGGACATCAGCTAGGTCTAGTAGACCTGTCGATGTTGGGGGGGGGACCCCTCCCCAGAATAGCTTTGCCCTTGCCTTTCGACACAGATGGGCCAGACAAAGTAGCAGAGGGGTCTACATTCATAGATTCACCACCACCTATAGATGTGTCCCAGGTGGAGCCTTACCACCCAAAGACGACGAGTCAGGGACCCTGATGAGAGATTGTTGGGGAAGGCAGATGGTGTCCTCCTCTCCTGTGGGACCATTGTCTAAAAGATGTTCAATTTGGCTAACCAAGGCGCCTGTGTTTTGGCGAATGCCCCTGAGGTTGAGAGAAACAGCGGACGAGCCATTAACCTCTGAATGAAAGTTGATCCACTTACAAATTGATTGGAATGCTGGCATAATCACCCCCAAATCCACCTCCACATTATTGAATCCCAATAACCTGTTGAGCCCCAACAGATTCGCCATCTGTTCTGGTGTGCATTCCATTGTGACATCCCCTCCTCCTTCTGGGCCTACCACGCTTGACACAGGAGAGCTTGACCTGCTCAAAGGTCAGACAGTTGACGATGAGCCTGACTCTTCCCTGATTACAGATGATGACCTGGACCAGGTCTGACTGGGCACGGTAGAGCGGTACCGACCTCTGGCCTCGATACTCAAGACTGATGACAACGAGCTGCTTGTAGAGGCTGCTGTTGTCGAGGATTCCACTCAAGGAGAAAAAACTGCTCTGGTGGTAGAGGGTGCGGAACCTGATGATCTGGCAGCCGCAGTTGAGGCAGAACTGCTTCTGCCCGAACCATGGCCTCTTGGGGGTCCTCCTGACTTGGAAGACATTGACTATGCTGAGTTTCGTTGGTACTTTAGATGTAATCTGGCGACCTGCTGGAGGGTAGTGTTTTTGTGATGCTGGTTTTCGAAGTTCCCATGGTCGGTGGTTGTGGTACCTGGAAGAGGAAGGGCAAGAGGGGTCTAGGTCATCTAAGAACGAGAGGTCTACTTCCCTCTCAGCTGCAGCATTATAAGTCCCATGAAGTGCATTCCACAGGTTATCAATCGTCCTACACTGTTCACCTTTAAAGGAGATCGCATCTGTAGGAGGTAATTTCCTCTGCTGAATCCAAGACATAAGGTCCCAGGGTCTGGCATTGGTAGTAGCAATTTCCTTGATCCTTTCATCAAAGAATGTCCTCTTGGAAGATTTAACAACCTTCCAGAATTCACCCCAGGATTCCCGAGATGGGCGCTCACGGTAACCCTCCAGGGCGTCAGTGCACCCCTGGTTCCACCATGGCTTCAATTTCTGTGTGATCCAGGATCTTTTGGAACATGATTCCCATGCATCATGCATATAATTTCTGAATGTCTCCACTGTCAGGGACAGAGACTCCGGAGTATCCATTGGTTGGTCTGCTAATGCAGCCAGTCTGTCCGATAAGTGTTTGAGGAACTGAGCCTCCTGTTCCCTTCCTTTAGGGAGGGTTCGGATTTCGACCAGGGGAGATTTCCCAAGGTCTAGAACTACTGAGACCAGAATATGGTCTGATGGTCCCTGGAGGTCTATTTCGCGTCTTGACCAAGTCAAGAGCACATCATCAGATGGAACGAACACGAGGTCCAAGACTGAAGATCTAGGCCCCTATGCATGTGGGATAAACATCGAACCAGAATTTTCAATATCTGATAGTCCAAGTCCGAGTATAGCTGCCAATGACAGCAGCTCCTTGGCTCTTCCTCTGGGAGGCCCTTCATATGACAGGTCCCAAGCGGAGAAGTGGCAGTTGAAGTTTCCCCCCCATATAGGCAAGCTCTGGGATACGATCTGACACTACAGCAAGTTTCCTAATTGCAGTGCTATTTTCGTCCGAGTACACATTAAGCAGGTTCAAGGTACCTGACTTAGATGTGACAGAAAGAATTAAAATATCTCGGTCATCAATAACATCAAACCGAGTAGAAGGATGTAACATAGCAATATGTTTCAACACGTATGCTGCAACCCAAGGTCTTTCCCCATCATCTGTCCGGTGTCTAACCGCAATGTTCCAGTCGGGGTGATTGGGCATCCCTACTACCGATTCCCCCAAGGGGTCCTTAGCAGATGGCACACATCTTATGAGCCTCCATGGTGGCTCTTGAATAAACAGGATATCAAAAGTAAATTTACATGTCTTGAGAATAACGTCCAAGTAGAAATAATTCTTTGCTATGTTAAAACTAATCACCCATAGTCTGTCGTCCAGCATTAAGCTATGGGCAGGGGGTGAGTGGAACGCCTTGCAGTAGAACGAATACTACGTACCTCGGCATATTTAGCATTGATCCATGTACAGTCGAAACAATGTTGCCAAAACTGGCACTCCCGACTGTAAGCAGAATGCTTACCCCTACAGTTGGGACAGATAGGCTGATGCGGGCAAGGTTTGCCTGCTTCAGTAGGCGGGATCAGAGGATTAGCCTTCAGTTTCCCTCTGCAACATCCAGCAATGAGACGGTGTTTGTCATTGGAATGCGGGCCAGAGCATTGAGGACACCTGTAAAGAGGGGCCCTGCATGTAGTAATAGTGGCCCCATTGACTGCAATGTGTGCACATGGGGACCCCCAGACTTGCTATAGTCAACCTGATGAAACAGACCCATCCAAAGATATGGATTTGCCTGTCGATGAGATGTTTGGCATGGGATCCCATCTGAGAATCTCAAACATTGAAGTAGACCATAGCTGTGGTACTCTTGGCAGAGTTACGCACAATATGGAGGGGTCCAGTTAATACCAGAAGATCGTCTTGGAGGGGGGAGTGCCTAAACTGCTCTCGAACCTTCTCTGCAGTGATGACGCTGGTGGGATCACCAGGCTGTTTGAAAAACTGAACATTGAGAATCCTAAGATACGATGTCGATGCAGGGGCTCCCACCCAGAATGAATTGTTACCTCTTGGGCCCCAGTAGCCCAGCGGTTTCAATCGCTAAAGACCTGGTGAGGGCTCGTGATGTGGGGGTCTGAAAGGTCACTGGTTTGATCCCAGCTATGCCAGATACCTTAATTCTGGTCCAGGAACTCGTTTGGGTAAGCCGAACTGAGGCCCCATAGTTGTAATGATCCTGTTCCTGGATACTGATCTTTGGACAAGTCTCTATTTGGGGTAATTCAGGGGAATGATTGTCATAGCCCAAACATGGTTAGTCAGTGTATGCCGGAGAATGGGGGGCAGCTCCTCTGAAATCCAGGAAATCAATGATTGGCCAGCCCATCATGGGAGCGAAAGCACAGGGCGTGGTAAGCTGGGGGACCTATTGAGAACAAGCTGAATGGCCTCTCGGAGCCCAGGCCACCCTACACCAGGAAGGTCTGGTCCAAGCTTCCAATTGGCATAAACCAGATTAGTAAGGGTCGTTAGTCAATGGTAGTATGCATGTGGAGTGTCGGCAAAGGCCAGTTTCGAGCAGCCGGGCATGCTCAATCCCCTTTAGGGAAAAGCCCCTTTAGGTGAGGTTGGGTGTTTTGCTGTATGCGACGGTGCTCTGCATGGTGGAAATAACTCCGGGCCAAGGAAAAACCTTTGGATCACTCACCTGGTTGGCTATTGGCAAGACAGAGACCTGGGACATGATTGGGGATTCATGCCAATGGCATCAGCGAACCACATGCCTGGGAACGGGAAACCCAGTAGGTAGGGCTCTATATGAACTCTCTGCCAAAGTGCAGGCCATAGCAGGATGGGACAGTCTCCCTACCCTGGCTCGAGGGAACTAAATCCTCTGTCAGTCCACTTAACTGAGTAGGTTAGGTCTGAGTCTAAGTTGACTCCAGGGTCCAGAAAGCTGATCCAACTCAGCTGGTATGGCACAAGCCCTGCAAAGGCACATGTGATAGAGTCCTCCCATTTGGGAGGGCTCTATACTTCGAAAATAGCAGAATTAAAAAAAGAATCATCCTCTTCTGTCCTGGGGGAGAACTTCCCAGATGTGATCACAAATGATCTCGATCTCCGCATTGGTAGCTACAGCAGATGTAGAGAGGGACCAGCCATCATAAGCTGGACTGGTGGACTGGACTCTGAGACACTTGCCCCCATTACGATAAAACGTCTAAGATGGGGTAAGGGTGAAGTGTGTGATATATAAGTCCTAGCACCATAAAGTACTACAGCAAGAATCCTAAAACTATAGAAAACACCAAACAAATCACTCCTGAGGTCTAGCGTATGTTATGCAAGAGCTGGTTCAACGTTGATCGAAGGTTCCGCCAGTAGCTAACAAGAACGAAATATCAAGTGCGGAACTGGGTCTTGGATGATTTTCAGATTCTATACTACGCTCTGAAGGGGTTCAGAAGCGGAGGGAAACACTATCAATAGGTAGATAGGTGGTGGGATGTAAGTAGCAGCAACCAGAGACGCGCCAATCGCAACTCAGGTACTTCAGACTCACAAAGAACAGCTTCAGAAGGTCGACAGGCCCAGTGGCTAAGTCAAACACTACTTCAGAAGTTCAACAGAACAGACAGAACAGACAGACAGACAGACAGACAGACAGACAGTGAGTTTGGTCCCCAATGGACTTCCACTCCAGACAGACAGACAGTTGCTTCGTCCCAGCAGACTTAGCAATCAGTTCAGACAGTCAGACAGTTCAGTTAAACAGTCAGGTGCAGTCAAATCTACCAAGTCAGTTAAGACTGGTCTCGTTTCTATTCTCGTGTCTCTCTCTATAGAAGTTCCCTGCTTACTACTCCCATAATTCCGAAGTCGATCAGCTTCCGTTAGGGTGACAGGTAAGTTAGTCCGTCCCTGTCGGTGTAAGCGATTCCTTTCCTCTCCTTGATACTAGTTCAGAACCTTCACTCTGTATTAACACTCCTTAAGTAGCCCTCCCCCATACCATGAAGTATTCCAGTACAAGTTCCAGCCACTGTATCGGTGTTATCTGTGTTCTAATCAGCGGCATCTATTACCCGACTGATTTCTAAGCCCCAGTAGACTGGTGCTGAAGGTTGGATCCTAGCTCCGAAACTCAGGTCCAAGGTCTGCCGGCCAGGCACCTGCAGTAGTCATTTCGGGTGACCTCTGGAAGTGGCTTCTGCCACTTCCCTCATGATTCCGAAATGGTCTTTGCCTAAGTTCAGAAGTCGTTGTTTATTCACGTTAAGTCCGTTCAGAACTTCCCACTCTCTTTAGCAGTAGTTTTATCTCATTGTTACTACCCTTGGTATGGTTCTACACACTTCCGTAGCTATCTTTTGTGCATCACCAACAATAGCATAGGCTCAGAAGGCTTCCTACATGTTTTGGAAGTTGCTAACCCTCAGTCCTGTGGAATCCCATACTACAGTGTTTTCTTCTAAACATGTGTAACATGTTTCTGAAGATAAGTCCTTTTACTAGCAGCTTGGGCCTCACTCTAGTACTCAATATTCCCTTAGTTCTCATAGTAATAATAGGTTATTATTACTCAGAAACTGCCAAAATGTAGAGAAATAGGTAACATCTCTAAAACAGCTGCAATAACGAAGAGCAGCGCTCATGGTCGCCGAGACCATGGCAAGGTTCATGGATGGAACACCACACTCCTTGTCAAAACTGATGAGGACCTGCTTGCGGCTAGGCCCTGAAGAAGTGAACTTTGGGGTGGATCTGGCTTTCGCCTTGCCCTTCCCCTGTCCTGAGATAACCCTAGCTGCCTCAGCAATTCGATCAGCAGGGAGAGTAGGAGCAGCTCTTGCCATAGCTATAACTGCTTCCAGAACAGCAGTGCCTTTCCTAGCAGCCGAAGCATACATAGGAATGACTCTGGTAGCTGGTTGTTGGGGTCTAGTTGCCCTATTGATGCTTGGGGGAGGTCCCCTTCCCAAAACAGCTTCTCTACCACCTCTCGATGTCGTGGGTCCTGAGGATGCACCAGGGGGGTCGACGTTCATAGAGTCTCCACCACTTGTTGCAGGATGAGGTCCAGCCTGGGCAGTACTGGCTGGAGACGAGGTGCCAGGGGTGCTGGCCAGTTGTGGTTGTGGGAGTCGAGCTGTAGAATCTTCTCCTTGTGCATTGAAGTCTCGGATGAGACTGTCAATGTGATTCATGGATTCTCCACTATCTGCAGAAGTACCCCCAGGTGGACTAGTACTACCTGAAGTCGATAAGCCAGCAAAAACTTCATCCTCTTCCAGGTACCGCAACCACCGACCATGGGAACTTTGAAAACCAGCATTGCAAAAACACTACCCTCCAGCAGATCACCAGATTCTATCTAAAGTACCAACAAAACTCAGCATACTCAATGTCTTCCAAACCAGAAGGACCTCCAAGGGGTCACAGTTCAGGCAGGAGCACTTCTGCCTCGACTGCAGCCACCAGATCATCAGGTTCCGCACCCCCCACTACTAGAGCTGTTTTTACTCCTTGAGTGGAATCTTCGACAGCAACTCCTTCTTCAAGCAGTTCATTGTCATCTGCCCTCAGTACCGAAGCCAGAGGTCAGTACCAATCAACCGTGCCCAGCCAAACAAGGTCCAGGTCATCTTCAGTGATCAGGGAGGAGTCTGGCTCGCCGTCAACCACTTGACCTTTAAGCAGGTCGAGCTCTCCAGCATCCACCACAGGAGGCCCAGAAGAGGGGCGGGATTTTGAGATGGGACACATACAGGAGCAGCTGGTAAATATGTTGGGGCTTAACAGATTGTTGGGATATAACAATGTGGAGGCGGATTTGGGGGTCATTTTGCCAGCATTCAACTCGATTCGTGAGTGGATCACTTTTCATTCTGAAGTCAACGGGTCGTCTGCTGTCTCTCTTAATCTCAGGGGCATTTGCCATAATGCGGGCACTCTGGTCAGTCAAATCGAACATCTTTTGGATGACAGTTCCACAGTGGAAGAAGATACCATTCAACTCCCACAACAATCTCTTGCCAGGATTTCTGGCCCATCGGCTTCAGGAGGCGCACCTGCAGGCATTGGAGGGTCTATGGAAGTGGACCCCCCTGCAATTTTGTCAGGCCCATCCTTACCGAAAGGCAAGGGTAAGGCTGTCCTTGGGAGGGGACCCCCCCCCAGCGTTGATAGGTCTACTAGGCCTGGTCGATGCCCCACACGTGTTCTACATATGCTTCTGCTGCGAGGAAGGGTGCTGCAGTACCAGAAGTGGTCATTGCCATGGCAAGGGCTGCTCCCTCCCTTCCTGCCAGCCGCATTGTGGAGGCAGGTTGTGTTATCACTGGACAAAGTAAGGGCAAATCCAAGGCCTGGTCTTATCCAAGTTTCACTATGTCTGGACCTAGCTGTCGTCAGGTTCTCATTAGCTTTGACAAGGAGCATGGAGTCCCCCCCATGAACCTTGCTGTAGTTTCTGCAACCATCAGCGCAGCCCTCAGGAATGGGGGTAAATGTTTAAAAGTTGTCTCTACCCAACCAGCCTATGATGGCTGGTCTCTCTCTACTTCAGCGGTGGAGATCATTCATGATTGCATCCAGGAATTGCTTCCCCAGGACAGACGAGGTTCTGACTCGTTCTGGGTGGGCCCCCCATCTTCGACATCCTTCCTTCAGGTAGTGGATGTTCCTTATCTTAAACAACTTGGAGATCCCAAGAGCATTATCACTGTGGAGGAGATACATGACCAGTTTAGGCACTCCCCCCTCTATGAAGATTTACTGGTCCTCTCTGGCCTACCATGCGTAGTTCGTAACTCGGCGAAGAGCACGACTGCCACTGTATACTTCAATCTCTGGGACTCTCAGACAGGAACCAGAGCAAAGCGAGTCATAGACAGGCAAATCCACATGTTTGGACAAGTCTGCTACATCAGGCCGATGACAGCAAACCCAGGTGCCCCCTTGTGTACTCGTTGCTGCAGGTGGGGGCACTTGATTAATGTGTGCAGGGCCCCTCAGTTTAGGTGCCCCTGTTGCTCTGGCCCACACACCAATGATGAACATTGTGCGGCTGCAAAGGTAAACCAAAGGCCAACCCTCCAGTTCCCCCCACTGAGGCTGGCAAGGATTGTCCTCACCAGCCCATTTGCCCCAACTGTCGGGGCAAGCATTCTGCGCTATCCAAGGAGTGCTCCTTCTGGCGCCACCGCTTCGATCATACATGGATTGATGCTAAATATGCTGAGGTACGTAGTATCTGTTCTACTATAAGGCGTTCCACTCACCCCTTGCCTGTAGCTTAATGCAGGACGACAGGATTAGGGTGATATGTTTTAACATTGCAAAGCAGTATATGTATTTGGACATCTTTCTTGAGCTTTGTAAATTTAATTACAATGTCGTTTTCCTACAAGAGCCTCCATGGAGGCTTATCAGACGTGCACTATCAGCTAAGGACCCCCTGGGGGAAATGGTTGTAGGTATGCCTAATCACCCCGACTGGAACGTCATGGTTTGACACCAGACAGATGAAGGGGAAAGACCGCGCGTTATGGCATACGTGTCTAAACGTATTGCCATGTTGCGCCCATCCACCCAGTTCGATGTCGTTGATGACCGGGATATTCTCATCCTCTCTATTACATCAAAATCAGGTATGTTGCATTTACTTAACGTTTACTCTGATGATAATGGCATGGCTATCAGGAAACTGATGGCCATGTCAGATCGCATTCTGGAACTCTCCTATATGGGGGGAAATTTCAATTGTCACTCATCCGATTGGGACCCTGGTTATCAGGGCAGCCCCAGAGGATGGGCTGAAGAGCTGCTTCGTTTGGCGGCTTTTTTTTTTTTTTTTTTTTTTAAATCTGCTATTTTTACCCCAGTGCCCAATCGCAGTCCGGCCCCGGCATTCTACCTACATACAAAAAATGTGCTAAGTATGCTAGTATTATGCCAGAAAAGAAAACTCCTAACAAGCACTTATAAAGGTCCCCCACCCGTAACCAGAGAACAGATGGCCCAGTCCACCAAGAGGTGTCAAGGAAATAAGATGTCCACCCCAGGGCCTGGCGCACCCTAGTGCCACGCCCCTTTACTGACACATGGCCTATGCCCAGCTGTACACCCTGCACCACCCCGAAGGGTCTGACAGGCACCTATGCTGGGCTCCAAGGTTTTCATCTGACTCCAGCCCAAGGGGCTGGATCGCCAAAGGAGAACACTCTAGGGTTCTTCTTCAAGAACTGAGCAAGACCAACGACATAGTCGATGTTCTTGGAATGCTTTACATTAGGGCAGTGATGTAGAATATGAGTCCGAGTCTAAACAACTGCGGACTGAGAGCTTTCTGCTGACCAACACGTACAAAGACGTGAGGTATTCGGAATATTAAACCTCTGGTAGTACTTGCCTACTGGAGCATGGTTAGTGATGCATCTGACAGCTCTAGCAGTGAGAGCGATCAAGTCACCAAGTTTTGACAACCATGTACCTCCTTTGATGTATGATGGCTGTAGAGGCTTGCCTTGAAGGCCCTTCATCTCAAGAAATTGAGATCCTTGGTACAAAGTGTGCTGGAAGCGTGACACCCACGCGTCCTGGCATGATAACGCTGCCTGCTTGCGCAGGTAGTCTAACGAAGTAACAGTTGTTGGACCGACCCTCACAGAGGGCAGGTCCCTGACGAACAGATGTGCTTCAAAGTGAATGCCCCACTCTGCTTAAGAGGGGACTTCTACAAAGAGAATAGAGCATTCCATGGACTCGGACAGCCAAGCCATGAGATGTTTACAAACCACCAGGGAATCCGCCTGGCCAGAATGTATAGATGGTTCCACCGACCTCTTTGCAGCAGCGATAAAGTCAGTGAATACAACAATTCAATCACAGTTGAAGCTCCTCATAATAAGGTACTCCACCGCAAATCTAATAGCAGTAAGCTCCGTGTTCAGAGCAGTGACTCTCCCAGACACAAACCTAGCATGATGTCTAAGTTTGCCCCTGGAGTATACACCGTATCCTGACACAGCCTGGTGTCTGGAGGTGGGGGGAACTGTGGCATCTGTAGCTACAGATACCATATGAGGGTCCTCATGATACTCTAAAATAAGACAGGAGGGTGGTTTTAAGGCCCACCCCCCGAGCTGTGTGCTTGTACACCTTCATAATGGGTGCAATGTATAAGACAGACAGAACTGGAGACAAGGCAGAACCCTGCCCTACCCCCACTTCAACCTTGAATAAACCTGACTCGAACGGGCCCCACTTATAAGCGGTGCTCCTTCCAACTAGGTATGATGAAAAGAATGTCCTGAGTACTTCAGGAAACCCCTGGAATTCCATGAATCTCAATAAAGCATCGGTTGAGTGACGGGAAGAACTGTGCGATGTCAAATGCCACCACACTAGTTTTCAACCCTTTTGCCCATCCTGCATGAACAAGATGAGTGAGAAAAGCCCCTGCATCTTCAGTAGACTGTTGCTGGACCCCCCCAAATTGGTTAGGATGAACTAGGTCATACTTGACCATGTCAAACTGAAGACAATTCGAGATCATCTTCTCGATAAGTTTTCCCAGAGTATTGAGGAGTACAATTGGCCTAAAGGACTTAGGCGTGTCATAGGATGGTTTCCCTGGCTTGGGGATAATAACTGTAACTGATTCCTTAAAATGAGAAGGCCAATGCCCCATACTGATGCAGGCATCAGCCACTCATAGAACACCTTCCTCACATTCCTTGCGAGTCATGACATGTTTGAGGAATGACCACGTGACGTGGTCAGGCCCCGGCGCAGAGTGGGAGGAACACACACTAAGCACATCCCTCAACTCCAATGCACTGAATTTAACCCAAGTCCTCTCGGGAGAGGACTCCAGGTCATCTAAGAAGGAGAGGTCAACTTCCCTCTCTGCTGCAGCATTGTATGTCCCATGCAAAGCTTGCCATAGTTCATCAAGCGTCCTACATTGCCGTCCCTGAACAGAGATGGCATCCATGGGAGGTAATTTCCGCTGCTGGATCCAGGACATCAAATCCCATGGTCGAGCGTTGGTGGTGGCAATCTCCTTGATCCGATCATCAAAGAAGACTCGTTTGGAGGATTTGACAACCCTCCGGAATTCACCCCAAGTCTCCCGGGATGGGCTCCTATGGTAGAATTCAAGGGCATCAGTGCACCCCTGATTCCACCATGGTTTGGATTTACGTGTAATACAGGACTTCTTTGAGCAGGATTCTCATGCTTCATGGATATGTTTCCCAAACAGCTCAACTGAAAGTGAGAGCCATTCAGGAGAGGATATGTCCTGACTAGCAATTGCAGCCAGTCCATCAGAAAGGAATTCCACCTCTTGTTCACCCCCCTTGGGGAGGGTTCTAATTTCGACCAAAGGGGAATGCCCTAGGTCTAGAACAGTCAAGACCGGAACATGGTCTGACAGTCCTTTGAAATTGACCTCATGCCTCGACTTGTTCGAGAGCACTTCGTCAGATGTCATGAATATCAGGTCTAGAACTGACGATCTAGACCCTTGAGTCCGTGGAATAAATGTGGGCCCAGGGTTAATAAACTCTGAGCACCCAAGACAGCCGCTAATAAAAGCAGCTCCTCAGCCTGTCCTCTGGGGCTCCCCTGATACCCAGGGTCCCATTCGAACGAGTGACAGTTGAAATCTCCCCTCATAAAGGAGAGTTCTGGGATGCGATCTGACATGGCTGTCAGTTTCCTGATAGCCGTGCCATTATCGTCAAAGTATACATTGAGAAGATGTGACATACCTGATTTAGATGTGAGAGAAAGAATTAAGATATCCTGGTCATCAATGACGTCAAACCGGGTAGACGGACGCAACGTGGCAATACGTTTAGACATGTATGCTGCAACATGGGGTCTTTCCCCTTCGTCTGTCCAGTGTCTAACCATGACAGTCCAATCAGGGTGATTGGGCATACCTACAACCATTTCTCCTGAAGGATCCTTAGCTGAAGGTGCACATCTAATGAGCCTCCATGGGGGCTCTTGTAAAAACAGAACATTGTAATCAAATTTACAAAGCTCGAGAATAATGTCCAAGTACATATAGTTTTTCGTGACGTTAAAGCTAATCACCCTGATCCTGTTGTCCAGCATTAAGCTATGGACAAGGGGTGAGTGGAATGCCTTATAGTAGAACAGTGGCTACATACCTCAGCATATTTAGCATCAATCCAGGTTCAATCGAAGCGATGGCACCAGAATGTACATTCTTTCGAAAGTGCAGAATGTTTGCCCTGACAGTTGGGGCAAATCGACTGGTGAGGACATTCCTTACCAGCTTCAGTTGGAGGAACCGGGGAGTCAGCCTTCGGTTTTCCTTTACAGCAAGCAGACACTGCACGATGTTCATTGTTGGTGTGTGGACCTGAGCACCAAGGGCACCTAAACTGAGAAGCCCTGCATGCATTAATCAAGTGACCCCATCTACAGCAACAAGTGCACATGGGGGCACCTGGGTTGGCCGTCGTTGGCCTGATATAGCAGACACGCCCAAACATATGGATTTGCCTGTCGATAACTTGCTTCGCCCTGGACCCTGTCTGCGAATCCCAAAGGTTGAAGTAGATAGTAGTGGTCATACTCTTGGCAGAGTTGTGTACCACTCATAGTAGGCCCGTAAGGACCAAAAGGTCTTCGTGGAGGGGGGAATGCCTAAACTGGTCACGCACCTCCTCCGCAGTGATAACACTCTTGGGGTCTCCAATATGTTTAAGATATGGAACATCTACTACCTGAAGGTAAGATGTCGAAGATGGGGGGCCCATCCAGAACGAGTCAGTACCTCGTCTATCCTGGGGGAGAAGCTTCCGAATGCGATCACGAATGATCTCCACCTCTGCGTTGGTTGCCACCGCAGATGTAGAGAGAGACCAGCCATCGTAGGCAAGTTGAGTAGAAACGACTTTGAGATGTTTACCCCCATTTCTGAGGGCTGCGCTCACAGTCGCAGAGACAATGGCAAGGTTCATGGGTGGGACTCCATGCTCCTTGTCAAAGCTAATGAGAACCTGTCGACGACTAGGTCCTGACGTTGAAAAATTTGGATAAGACTGGGCCTTGGACCTGCCCTTACTCTGTCCAGCAATAACTCGACCTGCTTCCACAATACAGCTAGCAGGAAGGGATGGAGCAGCTCCTGCCATGGCAATAACTGCTTCAGGAACAGCAGCGCCTTTCCTAGCAGCCGAAGCATACATAGGAATGACTCTAGTGGGTTGTCTACTAGGTCTGGTAGACCTGTCAACGTTGGGAGGGGGGCCCCTCCCAAGGACAGCCTTCCCCTTGCCTTTCGACATGGATAGGCCAGAAGGGCCAGAAGGGGGGTCCACTTGCATGGATTCACCCCTCCCAGCAGACGCACCTCCAGGTGGAGCAGTACCACCTGAAGCAGAGGAGCCAGGGACCCTGGCGAGAGATTGTTGTGGGAGTTGGATGGTATCTTCCTCTGCTGTAGAACCTTCGTCTAATAGACGTTCGATTTGACTGACAAGGGCACCCACATTACGGCAGATGCTTCTGAGATTAAGAGAGGTAGCAGATGATCCATTAACCTCAGAATGAAAGCTGATCCACTCACAGATCGATACAAATGCTGGCAAAATGACTCCCAAATCCGCCTCCACATTGTCAAAGCCTGACAATCCGTTAAGCCCCAGCAGATTTGCCATTCATTCTGGCATGCACTCCATCTCAAAATCCCCCTCCCCTTCTGGGCCTCTTGCAGTGGAAGCTGGAGAGCTTGACCTGCTTTTAGGTCGAGCAGTTGACAATGAGCTTGATTCCTCCCTGATCACTGACAATGACCTGGAATGAGCCTGGCTGGGCACTGTGGATCGGTACCGACTTCTAGCTTTGGGACCAAGAACTGACAACAACAAGCTGCTGGAAGACATTGTTTGAGAGGATTCCACTTGAGGAGTAAAAACTGCTCTGGTAGTGGGAGGTGCGGAACTGGATGATCTGGCAGCCGCAGTCGAGGCAGAAGAGCTCCTGCCCAATCCACAACCCCTTGGAGGTCCTCCTGAGTCGGAAGACATTGCCTATGTTGATTTTTGTTGGTACTTTCTAAGCGTTCTGGTGACCTGCTCGAGGGTAGAGATTTTGCGATAGCGGTTTTCGAAATTTCCACGGTTGGTGGTCGTGGTACCTGGAAGAGGTCATTGTTCACTGACTCTATTGCCACTGCAAAAAAGGTCAGTAGATTTCTCCACACATTCAGGCCAAGGGGATTCCCTGGTTTTTTTTTTTTTTATATCTGCCATTTTTATTCCAGTGCCTGGTTGCAGTCCAGACCTGGTAGGACTATCTACATACAAACAAGAACTAAGTATGCTGACAGCCCACCAGAATTCTCCTACCACTCAATTATAAAGGTCCCCTGCCCTAAACCAGAGAACAGAAAGTCCTGGACACACCCCAGTGTCTAGAAGATAAGATGTCCACCCTGGGACCTGGTGCACCCTAGTGCCTTGCTCCTTTACCAGCACACGGTCTATGCCCGGCTGCACACCCTGCACCACCCCAAAGGGTCTGACAGGCACCTATGCCAGGCCCCAAGGTTTTCATCCAACCCCAGCCCTAGGGGCTAGATCACCAAAGGCAAACACCTGGGGGTTTTTCTTCAAGAACGTGGCAAGTCCAATGACATATTCGATGTGCTTGGAATGTTTAACATCAGGACAGCAATGCAAGATGTGTCTGAACGACAGCAGACTGAGGACCTTCTGCTGACCAACACGTACAAAGACATGTGGCATTTGGAATATTAAACCTCTGGAAGTATTTGCCTACCAGAGCATGATTAGTGATGCACCTAACAGCCCTTGTAGTAAGGGTCACTGAGTCAGCAAGTTTTGATAACCATGTACCTCCTTTGACATATGATAGTTGTAGAGGTTTGCCTTGGAGGCCCTTCATCTCTAAGAATTGAGATTCTCAGTAGGAAGTGTGTTGGAAGTGTGAGATCCATGCATCTTGACATGATGACATTGCCTGCTTGTGCAGATAATCTAATGAAGTAACTGTTGTAGGGCCCACCCTTACCAAGGTAGGTCTCTAACAAACTGGTGAGATTCAAAGTGGATGCTCCACTCCGCTTTGAAGGGAACTTCCACAAAGCAGATAGATCGATCTATGGACCTGGACAGCCAAGCCATGAGATGTTTACAAATGACCAAGGAATCCTTTTGGCCTGAATGTACAGAGGGGTCTACTGACTTTTGTGCAGCAGCAATAGAATCAGTAGAAAGAACGATGCAATTGCAGTCAAATTTCCTCATGATGAGGTACTCAACCGCAAACCATATGGTGGTAAGCTCTGCATCTGGGGCAGTAACTCGCCCCAATGCAACCATAGTATGATGTCTAAGCTTGCTCCAGGTATATATCCCATAGCCTGACACTGCTTGGTGTCTAGATGTAGGGGGAACAGTGGCATCAGTGACAATCGACACCGTACAGGGCTCCTCACAACACTCTAGATAGAGATCATCTAAGTGGAATATTCTGTCATCATCCCTGGAGGCCTCCTCATCAGGCTTCCTCCGAGGACATTTGTCAAAGATAATTTGATCCAAGAAGCAATCTTGGACCTGTTCTCCAGGTCTGGCCAAATCATTCGAGTAATTGAATGATTCTGTGTTATCTAACATGGTCTTTGCCACATCAGCAATAGGCCCATTCATTTTCTTCCCTGTGTTAACAGGTAAGTTTCCAAACGAGAGAGAATGCAGAACTGCCATCCTTGACATATTCTGAGGAAGCAGTGATTGAGTCGGGTGAGTACTCGTCAGAGTGTGAGTCTAGAGGTTGGCTGTAGCAGCCATCTTCCTGAGGTGCAAATTGATGGGGATAAGGCCCACAAGGGCCTCAACCCCTCCCATAGGAGAAGTGTGAAACACACCTGTGACCCACAGGGCAGCCTTATGCTGCATCAAGGTAAGGGTCTTTAGAGTACCTTTACTCTTAGATCCCTGGAAAAACCACAACCAATATCCATACATGGCAATAGGAACCATGCATGACCGATAAAGGAGTCGTTTTTGGAGAGCCGTAATATCTCTCAAGGAATTCCCAAGCATCCTCATGGCCATAACGGTTGTGGGGGACTTGGTAGCATAATATTTGACATGTTCCCTGAACAAGAGTTTGCGGTCAAAGAAAAATCCCAAATACCTCCAAATGAGCTTGGGGGGTGTCCCCAGTAAACAGGGCAAATTTGAGGTCCAATGATGGGAGATATCCATTGTTGTTTTTTTTTTTCTTTTTTTTTTTCTTTTTTTTATCTGCCATTTTTATCCCGGTGCCTGATCACAGTCCAGCCCCAGCACTCTACCTACATGCAAATGAAGTGCTAAGTACACTAGTATTATGCCAGAAAAGATGTCCACCCTAGTGCCCACCCCTTTACTGACACACAGCCTATGCCCAGCTGTACACTCCGCACCACCCCGAAGGGTCTGACGAGCACCTATGCCAAGCCCCAAGGTTTTCATCTGACACCAGCCCAAGGGGCTGGTTCGCTGAAGAAGAATACCCTCGGGTTCTTCTTCAGGAACTGCAAGTCCAACAACGTAGTTGATGTTCTTGGAATGTTTTACATCAGGGCAGTGATGTAGGATATGAGTCCGTGTCTGGACGACAGCAGACTGAGAATTTTCCGCTGACCAACACATACATAAGCGTGAGGTATTTGGAATGTTAAATCTGTGGTAGTACTCGCCTACCGAAGCATGGTTAGTGATGCACCTGACAGCTCTCGCAGTGAGAGCGACAGAGTCACCAAGTTTAGACAACCACGTACCTCCTTTGATGTACGATGGTTGCAGAGTTTTGCCTTGGAGGCCCTTCATCTCAAGAAACTGAAATCCTCGGTAAGAAGTGTGTTGGAAGCATGAGACCCACGCATCCTGACACAACGAAGTTGCTTGCTTCCGAAGGTAGTCAAGCAATGTAGCAGTAGTTGGATCAACCCTAATAGAGGGCAAGTCCCTAACAAACTGATGAGCTTCAAAGTGGATGCCCCACTCCACCTTGGAGGGGACTTCCACAAAGAGGATAGAGTGAACTATGGACTTGGACAACCAATCCATAAGATGCCTACAAACTGCCAAGGAATCACCTTGGCCAGAATGTATAGAAGGGTCCACCGCCCTTTTTGGAGCAGCAATAGAATCGGTGAATACAACAATACGGTCGCAGTCAAACTTCCTTGAAATGAGGTATTCAACCATGAACCGTATGGCAGTTAACTCTGCATCAGGAGCTGTGACTCGTCCAGAGGCAAACCTAGACCGATGTCTAAGTTCACCCTGCACATATAATCCATATCCCAACATGGCTTGATGTCTGGAAGTAGGGGGCACTGTGGCGTCAGTTGCAACTGACACCATTTGGAGTTCCTGATGACACTCGTAATAGAGGTCGTCCAGGTGGGCGACTCTGTCGCCGTCCTCGGAGGCCTCCTCATCAGGCTTCCTCCTTGGACGTTTGTCAAAGATGATTTGATCCAAGAAGAGATCTTGGACCTGTTCTCCAGGTTTGGCCAAGTCGCTCGAGTAATTGAACGCCTCTGTGTTGTCCAACACGGTCTTCACCATGTCAGCGATGGGACCATTCACCTTCTGGCCCGTGTTAACAGGTAGGTAAGCAAAAGATAGAGGATGCAGAATAGCCGTCTTAGACATATTCCTGGGCAGAAGCGAACGAGTAGGATGGGTACTCGTCAGCATGTGTACTCGAAGATTGGCTCTAGCCGCCATCTTTCTGAGATGTAAATCAATAGGCATGAGGCCTGCCAAAGCCTCAACTCCCCCTGTAGGAGCAGTGCGAAAAGCATCTGTAACCTACAAGGCAGCTTTACGCTGCATTGAGGTGAGGAGCTTAAGAGTGCCTTTACTCTTAGACCCCTGGAAATACCACAATTGGTATCCATACATGGCAATAGGAACCACGCATGACTGATAGAGGAGGCATTTTTGAAGAGCAGTAATGCCCCTCGAAGAGTTACCCAGCATCCTCATGGTCATTACAGTTGTGAGGGACTTAGTAGCGTAGAACTTCACGTGCTCCCTGAAAAGGAGCTTGCAGTCAAAGAAGAACCCAAGATACCTCCAAATTAATTTGGGAGTAAGCAGCGTGTCCCCTGTAAATGGGGCAAACTTGAGATTGAGCGCTGGGAGATACCCATCATTCGACCTCGTGAAGTGGAAGGCTTCTGTCTTCCCATGTTCCAGGACTAACCCCACCATCTCAAATAGCACATGGAGAAATCCATATGACCTAACGATGAAGTTTAGAGCCCCCCTTGTGGGGGACCCTATTGGAACCTCGGGAAGTGTTCAGCGAGGAGCTTCCCCTCACCTACTAACCACTTAGCACTGGCATGTCTGGCAGTACCCCCTTCGAAAATTTTCCCTGGGAGTACCTCCCTATTTGGTCTGTAGACCAGTCTGTTCAATGGCCGACAGTGTCTACCTTAACCAACAGCCTCCCCATATTGGGTGTATCTAGGACCGATGCCGACTTAATGGCCTATGCCTGCCAAGTAGGTCGGCATGGAGTTGCACCCATGCCAGCACACCAGGTCAGTCTTACCTGAACATCCTGATGGCCCCAACACTCTGGCTTCAACTTAAGCCTGAACCGGTACTTATTATGTCCAGTAGACTGACAGTGGATATAGATTTCTCGAGCCAGGGTAGGGGGACTACCCCATTCTGCTACAGCTCAGTCGACACCCAGTAGTTAACCTGGGCCATTACCTTCCCGTCCCCTGGCAGGTGGTTCGCTTAGCCATCTGGCATGGATCCCCAACCTGTCCAGAGTCACTGTCTTGCCATTGGCTGACCCAGTGTGTGCCCTGGGACGAACCTGGACTGGGAGTTATTATGCAGATGACTAACAACCATTCAGTCCATCAGACTGAAGGGTGGGGGGTGTGTTGTTCCTGACCCATGTGAACGGTAGGCTAGCACCTTTAACCAATCACAGGCGGGTTTACATCGAACAGTAGGCTAGGCCCTTAACCAATCAGCTCCCCGGATCGGATTGTTATAACCCCTGTTCCCCCACTTACCGTGACCTATCCTTTCAGTCCCTGTTACGGGTATCGCCAAACCAGATCTGAACAGACAGGACCTGACCCAGTTACTTGGCCCTGTGAGAACTCACCCATAAGGGGAAACCCTGGGTTCATCGCTCCCACCCCCTGTGGCACTCGTGAGAGCCTTGCGAACCAGCAGTGTATGATACCCGGCATCCGAGCACCCACTCGCTAGTCCTCGTGAGAGGAACCAGTAACCCCAGTGGTTGCTGTGTGAGAGAACTCACACGGTCCAGAATTCAGGTATCTGGCATAGCTGGAATTGAACCAGCGACCTTTCAGACCCCCACTTCCCAGGCCCTCACCAGGTCTTTAGCATGTAAACCGCTGGGTCACTGGGGCCCTGGAGATATCCATTGTTCGATCTTGTAAAGTGGAAAGCTTCTGTCTTTCCATGTTCAGGGACCAATCCCACCATCTTGGAGAGTGCATGGAGACACCCATACGACCTCACAAGGGTGTGGCAAATGTTGTCAAGCGATGTGGATTGTGCTGCCACAGTTCTGTTATCAGCATATAACAAGAGGGTGGTTTTAAGGTCTACTCCTCTTGCTGTTCATTCATACGCCTTCATAATAGGTGCAACATACAATGCAGACAAAACTGGAGAGAGGGTAGAACCCTGCCCTACTCCAACTTCAGCCTGAAACAGGCCTGACTCAAAGGGGCCCCATTTGTAAGTGGTGCTCCGTCCAACCAGGTACAATGCAAAGAAATTCTGGAGGGTTTCTGGAAACCCCTGAAACTCCATGAACCTCAAAAGAGCCTCATGATTTAGTGATGGGAAAAACTGCATGATGTTGAAGACCACCACACTAGTTTTTAGCCCCTTTGCCCATTGGTGGTGAAGCGCCGGTAGTGAACACACAGAGACTGGAGCAGAGGCTCGACAGTCGATGACTAGTCCCAAGACAAAGAGGTCAAGATGGGGGACTAGGTGACGAGTTGTCCTATATATACTACCTGGCATGTGACCTATGATGTCATGACCTGGTATCATGCGGAAACTCGTAGAACATAGCGGAAAGTGATGGAAAGCAGTGGAATGAAGATAGACTCAAGAGATGAAACGAGAATAATACCATATATCGTAAGAAGAGGAAAAGAGACCATAGGAAAATAAGAATTAGTACAAACTTTGTGACACCATCCTGCACAAATGAGGTGGGTGAGATATGCTCCCACATCTTCAGTAGACCATTGCTGGACACCTCCAAATTGGTTCAGGTGGACCAAGTTATACTTGACCATATTTTTTTTTTTTTTTTTTTTAAATCTGCCATTTTTACCCCAGTGCCCGATTGCAGTCCGGACCTGGCATTCTACCTACATACAAACAAAGAACTAAGTATGCCAGTGTCATGCCAGAATTCTCCTTCCACATATTTATAAAGGTTCTCTGCCCTAGACCGGAGAACAGAAAGACCCAGACACACCAAAATGTCCGAGAGATAAGACGTCCACCCCAGGGCCTGGCACACCCTAGTGCCTCGCCCCTTTACTGACATGCAGCCTATGCCCAGCTGCACACCCTGCACCACCCCAAAGGGTCTGATGAGCACCTATGCCAAGCCCCAAGATGTTCATCTGACTCTGGGCTGGATCTTTGAAGGAAAACGCCCATGGGTTTTTCTTCAAAAACTGAGCAAGGCCAACAACAAAGTTGATGTTCTTGGAATGTTTAACATCAGGGTAGGACATGAGTCCTCATTTGGACAGCAGCAAAGTTTGGGGACCCTATTGGAACCTTGGGAAGTGTTCAGTGAGGAGCTTTCCCTCACCTACTAACCCCTTAGCACTGGCATGTTCAGCCGTCCCCCCTTTGGGAAATTTCCCTGGGAGGACCTCCCTATTTTGTCTGTGGACTGGTCTGTTCAACGGCTGTAATCAACAGCCTTCCCATAATGGGTGCATCTAGGACCAATGCTGTCTTAATGGCCTATGCCTGCCAAGTAGGTCAGCATGGAGTTGCACCCATGCCAGCACACCAGGTCAGTCTTACCTGAACATCCTGATGGCCCCAACACTCCAGCTTCAACTTAAGCCTGAACCAGTACTTATTATGTCTGGTGGACTGACAGTGGATATAGATCTCTCGAGCCAGGGTAGGGGGACTGCCCCATCCTGCTACAGCTCAGTCGACACCCAGTAGGCTAACCTGGGCTGTTACCTTCCTGTCTCCTGGCAGGTGGTTCGCTTATGCCATCTGGTGTAGATCTCCAACCTGTCCAGAGTCACTGTCTTGCCATCGGCCAACCCAGTGTGTGCCCCGGGACGAACCTAGTAAAACTGCTAAGTGTAGTGGGAATCTGAGGGAGCAGATATAGCAAAGCTAGATCAAGGGCCAATCTGAAGACCAACCCAAAACCCAACAAACACCACAAACAACAACCTCAGAAGTGGACTTATGCGTTTAGTTTTGCCATCCGTAGCTTAAACTGCATGAAAAGCACTAAGTTCTGAAGCTAAAGTCTTGTATCTCTTAAGTTCAAATCCTGCCAGAGGCTCTGACAAATTTGGTCTTTTTATAAGGTTTTTATTGTATTGGATATGAGGGAGATAACAGAATAGAGACGCCAGATACGTCCTAAATGCTAAGAAACCCACAACAAACTACTTCAGAAGTAGAACTGTTCCAGCAAACGTGAATGTACTATTCTCAGAAGCTCGACAGACAGTGACTGGCCCCAGTGGACTCAGCCTCAGCAGAACAGATAGTAACTGACCCCAGTGGACTCAGCCTCAGCAGAACAGAAAACTACTAAGTCGTGACCCCAGCGGATCTTCTTCTTTTTTTTAAAAAAAAAAATCTGCTATTTTTATCCCGGTGCCCGATTGCAGTCCGGCCCCGGCATTCTACCGACATACAAACCCCCAGCAGATCTTCAGAATGACTCAACAGTTCAGGCAGTGAGATTCTAAACACCAATGCAAAGCACAGGTCTCTTTATTAGGTCTTGTTTCTCTCTATGAAGTTAGCCCTTC
>MU127787.1:67337-88238 GCA_014904975.1 Marasmius fiardii PR-910
TTACTAGCAGATCGAGCCTCTCTCTAGTACTCAATTTCCTTACTTCTGCAGCTAGAACATCTGCAGAAGTTCTGTAAAATTGCTTAAACAGTGTAATCCACATAGGAGGTGCGATACTGCAAAGAGATCTGTGGACCCTTCCATACGCTCTGGCCAAAGGGATTCCTTGGCATCTTATGGCTTGGCTATCTGAGTCGAGTAGCCATTCTATCCTCTTCATGGAAGTGCCCTCCAAGGCAGAGTGGGGCATCCACTTTGAAACTCATCAGTTTGTCAGGGACCTGCCCTTGGTTAGGGTAGGTCTGATGACAGTTACATTGTTAGATTACCTGCATAAGCAGGCAACATCATTGTGTCAGGACACGTGGGTCTCATGCTTCCAACACTCATCCTACTGAGGATCTCAGTTCCTAGAGATGAAGGGCCTTCAAGGCAGACCTCTACAACCCATGTACATCAAAGGAGGTACGTGGTTGTCAAAGCTTGGTAACTCAGTCACTCTCACCACAAGAGCTGTCAGATGCATCACAAATCATGCTCCAGTAGGCAAGTACTACCAGAGATTTAATATTCCAAATGCCACACGTCTTTGTATATGTTGGTCAGTGGAAGGCTCCCAGTCTGCTGTTGTTCAGACACGGACCAAATCATTCAAGTAATCAAACAATTCTGTGGTATTCAATACAGTTTTAGCTATGTCAGCGATAGGTCCATTCACTTTCTTCCCCATGTTAACAGGTAAGTTTGCAAATGAGAGAGGGTGTGGGAGTGCCTGTGGTGAAGCGCCGGTAGTGAACACACAAAGACTGGAGCTGAGGCTCAACAGTCAACAACTAGTCCCAAGACAAAGGCGATCAATACTACTCCGTATTCTACAAAGTACAAATACACACCTAGTCCCAAGACAAAGAGGTCAAGATGGGGGACTAGGTGACGAGTCGTCTTATATATACTACCTGGCATGTGACCTATGATGTTGTGACCTGGTATCATGTGGAAACTCATAGAACATAGCGGAAAGTAATGGAAAGCAGTGGAATGAAGATAAACTCGAGAGATGAAACAAGGATAATATCATGTATCATAAAGAGAGGAAAAGAGACCATAGGAAAGTAAGAATTAGTATGCACTTTGTGACAGTGCCATCTTTGACATGTTCCGAGGAAGCAGTGAACAAGTGGGATGAGTACTTGTCAGAGTGTGAGTTCGGAGGTTGGCCCTAGCAGCCATCTTCCTGAGGTGTAGATCAATGGGGATAAGGCCCATGGGGGCCTCGACCCCTCCCATAGGAGAAGTGCAAAATGCACCTGTTACCCACATGGCAGCTTTACTCTGCATTGAGGTGAGGATCTTTAGAGTACCTTTACTCTTAGATCCCTGGAAAAACCATAACTGGTATCCATACATGGCAATAGGGACCACACACGACTGATAAAAGAGATGCTTTTGGAGAGCTGTGATGCCTCTCAAGGAGTTTCCAAGCATCCTCATGGCCATAACAGTTGTGAGGGACTTGGTAGCAGAATATTTGACGTGCTCTTTGAACAGAAGCTTCCAGTCAAAGAAAAATCCCAAATACCTCCAAATAAGCTTGGGGGTGAGGGGGTGTCTCCCATGAATGGGGCAAATTTGAAATCCAATGATGGAAGATATCCATCATTCGACCTGGTGAAATGGAAAGCTTCTGTCTTTCCATGTTCAAGGACCAGACCCACCATCTCAAAGAGCACATGGAGAAACCCATACGACCTCACAAGAGTGTGGCAATTGTTGTCAAGCGCCACCTACAGATGCTATCTCGTTCAAGGGAAAGCAGTGCAGGACATTGGACAATCTGTGGAGTGCTCTCCATGGGATGTATAATGCTGCGGTGGAGAGGGAAGTCGACCTCTCTTTCCTTGATGACCTAGAGCCCTTCTCTGAGAGGACATAGGTAAACTTCAGTGCACTGGAAATGAAAGATGCGCTTAGTGCATGTTCAAACCATTCAGCACTGGAGCTTGATCACGTTATGTGGTCATTCCTCAAACATGTCATGACTCGCAAAGAGTGTGAGGAGGGAGTTCTTTGGATAGCCCATGCATGTATTAACACTGGTTGTTAGCCATCTCTTTTTAAGCAACCAGTTTTTTTTTTTTTTTTGAATCTGCCATTTTTACCCCAGTGCCCAATCACAGTCTGGACCTGGCATTCTACCTGCATACAAACATAGAGCTAAGTACACCAGTATACTGCCAGAATTCTCCTTCCACTCATTTATGAAGGTCCCCTGCCCTAAACTAGAGAACAACAAGTCCAGGACACAGTAAAATGTCCCAGTGATAAGACATCCATCCCGGGGCCCAGCGCATCCTAGTGTTTAAGGAATCAGTTACAGTTATCATACCCAAACTGGGTTAAGATTCCTACTCCACACCTAAGTTATTTAGGCCTATTGTGCTCCTTAATACACTAGGGAAGCTTATCAAGAAGATGATTTCAAATTGTCTTCAATTTGACATGGTCAAGTATGACCTGGTCCACCCTAACCAATTCAGAGGTGTCCGTCAGCAGTCTACCAAAGATGTGGGAGCATATCTTACCCATCTTGTTCATGCGGGGTGGGCAAAGGGGTTAAAAACTAGTGTGGTGGCCTTCGACATCGCACAGTTCTTCCCATCACTAAATCATAAGGCCCTTTTGAGGTTCATGGAGTTTCAGGGATTTCTGGTAAAACGTCTAAGATGGGGGTAAGGGTGAAGTGTAAGATATATTAGTCCTAGCGCCATATAGTACTACAGCAAGAATTCTAAAACTATAGAAACACCAAACAAATCACTCTTGAGGTCTAGCGTATGTTGTGCAAGAGCTGGTTCGATGTTGATCGAAGGTTCCACCAGTAGCTAACTCAAGAATGAAATATCAAGTGTGGAACTGGGTCTTGGGTGACTTTCAGATCCTATACTACGCTCTGAAGGGGTTCAGAAGTGGAGGGAAACACTATCAATAGGTAGGTAGGTGGTTGGGTGTAAGTAGCAGCAACCAGAGACGTGCCAATCGCAACTCAGGTACTTCAGACTCACAAAGAACAACTTCAGAAGGTCGACAGGCCCAGCGGCTAAGTCAAACACGACTTCAGAAGTTCAACAGAACAGTTCAGAACAGGCAGACAGACAGACAGACAGACAGACAGTTGCTTCATCCCAGCAGACTTAGCAAATCAGTGCAGACAGTCAGACAGTTCAGTTAAACAGTCAGATGCAGTCAAAATCTACCAAGTCGGTTAAGACTGGTCTCATTCTATTCTCGTGTCTCTCTCTATAGAAGTTCCCTGCTTACTACTGCCCTCTGTGGTACAGCAGCAAGACTGGGTGGGTAACTTGGGGCTCTCCTGACGAAAACCCCAGCCCTTATATACTGTCTACCTAATTATTATACCTGAATCTGTATCTAATTATATATTCATCCATATCGATGATCATCTAGTCCGAATCAGTACCTAACTAAGATTAACAGAGCGAGTTTTGACATTATTCTCTGCTGTTTTGCCCGGAAGTTGGATGTAGAAACTAATATCCTCCTTCTCGATCATTCAGCATTTGTTATTCCCATTCCCGGGGTGGTCCCCTTGGTTCTATACAGTTCTGAAGCAGGTTGTTCCTTCGCTCCAGACCCTGTATACTCCCATGCAGATGGTCCACTACCATCCTTAATTCCGAACCCCCAACTAAAGTCTGAAGTTCCTCATTCGTCCCCACAGTTGTGAGTCCATTCTCTAATATTATACTACTGTTCTTCTTACTTCAGAAGACAAACTAAGTGTTCAGAAGTAGATGGTAGGCCTGATGATTGACTGGGTTGGTCATAGGTACACACACCCTTGGTTGGGATATACTCCCATACTTCCAAAGTCAATCAGCCTCCGTTAGGGTGGCAGGTAAGTTAGCCCGTCCCTGTTGGTCTAAGCGATTCTTCTCCTCTTTTTGATACTAGTTCAGAACCTTTGTTCTGTATTTAACACTTTGTAAGTAGCCTTTCCTCATACCATGAAATACTGCAGTACAAGTTTCCAGCCACTGTATTGGTGTTCTCTGTGTTCTAATCAGCGGCATCTATTGTCTGACTGATTTCTAAGCTCCAGTAGATTGGTGCTGAAGGTCAGATCCTAGCTCCAAAACTCAGGTCCAAGGTCTGCTGGCCAGGCACCTGCAGTAGTTGTCTCGGGTGACCTCTGGACATGGCTTCTGCCACTTCCCTCGTGATTCCAAAGTGGTCTTTGCCATCTTCCTAAGTTCAGAAGTTGTTGTTATTCATGTTAAGTCTGTTCAGAACTTCCCACTCTCTTTAGCAGTAGAGTTTTATCTCGTCAATACTACCCTTGGTATGGTTCTACACGCTTCCATAGCTATCCTTTGTGTATCACCAACGATAGTGTAGGCTCAGAAGGCTTCCTACATGTTTCGGAAGTTGTTAACCCTCAGTCCTATAGAATCCCATAATACAACGTTTACTTCTGAGCACGTGTAACATGTTTCTGAAAGTGAGTCCTTTTACTAGCAGCTTGGGCCTCACTCTAGTACTTGATATTCCCTTTGTTCTTGTAGTAATAATAGGTTAATATTACTCATAAACTGCCAAAATGTAGAGAAATAGATAAAATCTCTAAAACATCCGCAACACTGGAAGCTCTCTAAAAGTTCTTTGCATTGTACCTGGTCAGACAAAGCACTGCTTACAAGTGGGGCCCCTTCGAGTCAGGTTTGTTTCGGGCCGAAGTTGGAGTGGGGCAGGGTTCTGCCCTCTCTCCAGTTCTGTCTGCGTTGTACATTGCACCCATTATGAAGGCATACAAGCAAACAGCAAGGGGTGTAGGCCTTAAAACTACCCTCTTGTCATACATTGATGATGGGACTGTGACAGCACAGTCTACATCGCTTGACAACATTTGCCACACCTTTGTGAGGTTGTATGGGTGTCTCCATGCACTCTCCGAGATGGCGGGATTGGTCCCTGAACATGGAAAGACAGAAGCTTTCCACTTTACAAGATCGAACAATGGATATCTCCCATTGTTGGACCTCAAATTTGCCCTGTTCATGGGGGACACCCCCCTCACCCCCAAGCTTATTTGGAGGTATTTGGGATTTTTCCTTGACCAGAAACTTCTGTTCAAGAAGCACGTCAAATACTATGCTACAAAGTCTGTCATGACTGTTATGGCCATGAGGATGCTTGGGAATTCCTTGAGAGGCATTACAGCTCTCCAAAAACAACTCCTTTATCGGTTGTGCATGGTTCCCATTGCCATGTACGGATACCAGTTGTGGTTTTTCCAGAAATCTAAGAGTAAAGATACTCTAAAGACCCTTACCTTGATGCAGCATAAGGCTGCCCTGTGGGTCACAGGTGTGTTTCACACTTCTCCTATGGGAGGGGTTGAGGCCCTTGTGGGCCTTATCCCCATCAATTTGCACCTCAGGAAGATGGCTGCTACAGCCAACCTCTGGACTCACACTCTGATGAGTACTCACCTCACTCGTTCACTGCTCCCTCAGAGTATGTCAAAGACAGCACTCCCACAAAGAATTCCCTCGACCCCACATATAAAGGTCCCCTGCCCATAACCGGAGAACAGACAGCCCTGTCCACAATGAAGTGTCCAGGAAGAAAGATGTCCACCTCAGGGCATGGCACTAGGGTGCCCCTTTACCAACACACAGCCTATGCCCAGCTGTACACCCCGCACCACCCCAAAGGGTCTGACAGGCACCTATGCCGGGCCCCAAGGCTTTCATCCAACACCAGCTCGAGAAGCTGGATCGCTGAAGGAGAAAACCCTAGGATTCTTCTTCAGGAACTGAGCAAGACCAACGATGTAGTCGATGTTCTTGGAATGTTTTACATCAGGGCAGTGATGCAAGATATGAGTCCGTGTCTGAACGACAGCAGACTGAGAACTTTCCACCAACCAACACGTACATAGCTGTGAGGTGTTCGGAATGTTAAATCTGCAGTAATACTCGTCTACCGGAGCATGGTTAGTGATGCACCTGACTGCTCTCGCAGTGAGAGCAACAGAGTCACCAAGTTTAGACAACCATGTACCTCCTTTGATGTACGACGGTTGCAGTGATTCGCCTTGTAGGCCCTTTATCTCAAGAAATTGAGATCCTCAGTAAGAAGTATGCTGGAAGTGTGACACCCATTCATCCTGACACAAAGATGTTGCCTGCTTCCGAAGGTAGTCAAGCGAAGTGCTAGTCATGGGGCCCACCCTAATAGAGGGCAAGTCCCTAACGAACTGATGAGCTTCGAAGTGGATACCCCACTCCACCTTGGAGGGAACTTCCACAAAGAGAATAGAATGAGTTGCAGACTTGGACAACCAATTCATAAGATATCTACAAACTACCAAGGAGTTGCCTTGGCCAGAATGTATGGAAGGGTCCACTGACCTCTTTGCAGCAGCAATGGAATCAGTGAATACAACAATGCAATCCCAGTCAAATTTCCTCGAAATGAGGTATTCGACCGCGAAGCATATGGCAGTTAGCTCTGCGTCCAGAGCTGTAACTTGGCCTGAGGCAAACCCAGCCTGATGTCTAAGTTCACCTTGAACGTATATTCCATAACCCGACACAGCTTGGTGTCTGGAGGTAGGGGGTACTGTGGCATCAGTTGCAACTGAAACCGTATGTGGTTCCTGTTGACACTCATAATAGAGGTCATCCAGGTGGGCAGTTCTGTCATCGTCGTCAGAGGCCTCCTCATCAGGCTTCCTCCTCGGGTGTTCGTCAAAGGTGATTTGGTCCAAGAAAAGATCTCGGACCTGTTCTCCAGGTTTGGCCAAGTCACTCAAGTAATCGAATGGCTCTGTAAATTCCAACACAGATCTAACTGCATCAGCGATCAGCCCATTCACTTTTCTGCCAGTATTAACTGGTAGATTCGCAAATGATAGAGGGTGCGGAAGTGCTGTTCTGGACATATTCTGCAGAAGAAGTGACTGAGTAGGGTGAGTACTCATCAACGTGTGTACTCGAAGATTGGCCCTGGATGCTATCTTCTTGAGATGTAAATCGATGGGCATGAGACCTGCCAGGGCCTCAACACCCCCTGTAGGAGAGGCACAAAATGCACCTGTTATCTATAGGGCAGCTTTACGCTGCATCAAGTTTAGGGTCTTAAGCATACCTTTGTTCTTAGACCCTTGGAAAAACCACAATCGGTAACCATACGTGGCTATGGGAACTACACATAACCAATACAGGAGACATTTCTGAAGGGCAGTAATGCCCCTTGACGAATTACTGAGCATCCTCATGGCCATGACAGTTGTGAGGGACTTGGTAGCGTAGAACTTTATGTGCTCCTTGAAAAGGAGCTTACAATCAAAGAAGAAGCCCAGATACCTCCAAATTAATTTGGGGGTAAGTGGCGTGTCCCCCATAAAAGGGGCAAACTTGAGGTTGAACAATGGGAGATATCCATTGTTTGACCTCGTGAAATGAAAGGCTTCTGTCTTCCCATGTTCAAGGATCAACCCCGCCATTTTGAAAAGGGCATGGAGAAATCCATACAACCTTACAAGTGTGCGGCAATTGTCGTCAAGCGACTTGGACTGCGAAGCCACAGTCCCATCATCGACATATGACAAAAGGGTAGTTTTAAGGCCTACCCCTCTTGCTGTGTGTTCATATGCCTTCATAATGGGCGCAACGTATAATGCAGACAGAACTGGAGACAAGGCAGAACCCTGCCCCACCCCCACTTCAGCCTTGAATATGCCTGACTCGAATGGGCCCCACTTATAAGCAGTACCTCTCCTGACCAGGTATAATGAAAAGAATTTCCTGAGGACTTCAGGAAATCCCTGAAATTCTATGAATCTCAATAAAGCTTCATGGTTGAGTGATGGGAAGAACTGTGCAATGTCAAACGCCACCACACTAGTTTTCAAACCTTTGGCCCATCCTGCTCGCACAAGATGGGTAAGAAACACCCCCGCATCTTCAGTAGACTGTTGCCAGACACCTCCGAATTGGTTAGGATGGACCAGGTCATACTTGACCATGTCAAACTGAAGACGATTCGAGATCATCTTCTCTATGAGCTTCCCTAATGTATTGAGGAGCACAATAGGCCTAAAAGACTTAGGCATGTCATAGGACGGTTTCTCTGGTTTGGGGATAAAACTGTAACCGATTCCTTAAAATGAGAAGGCCAATGTCCCATATTGATACAGGCATTAGCCACTTGGAGAATGCCATCCTCGCATTCCTTGCGAGTCATGACATGTTTGAGGAACGACCACATGATGTGATCAGGCCCCGCTGCAGAGTGAGAGGAACATGCACTAAGCACATCCCTCAACTCCAACACACTGAATTTCACCCAAGTCCTCTTGGGAGAGGATTCCAGGTCATCTAAGAAGGAGAGGTCAACTTCCCTCTCTGCTGCAGCATTGTATGTCCCATGCAAAGCTTGCCATAGTTCATTGAGTGTCCTACATAGCTGTCCCTGGAATGAGATGGCGTCCATGGGAGGTAATTTCCGCTGCTGAATCCAGGACATCAAGTCCCAGGGTTGAGCATTGGTGGTAGCAATCTTCTTGATCCGATCATCAAAAAAGACGTGTTTAGAGGATTTGACAACCCTCTGGAATTCGCCCCAGGTTTCCCAAGACGGACTCCCACAGTAGAATTCAAGGACGTCAGTGCACCCCTGGTTCCACCACAGTTTTGATTTACATGTAATACGGGACTTTTTTGAACAGGATTCCCATGCTTCACGAATATATTTCCCAAACAACTCAACTGCAAGTGAGAGCCATTCAGGAGATGATATGTCTTGACTAGCAAGCGTAGCCAATCCATCGGAGAGGTGTTCGAGGAATTCAGCCTCTTGTTCACCCCCCTTGGGGAGGGTTCTAATTTCGACCAATGGGGAGCGCCCTAGGTCTAGAACAGTCGAGACTGGAACATGGTCCAACAGTCCTTTGAGATCAACCTTGCGTCTCGACTTGTTCGAGAGCACTTCGTCAGATGTCACGAATATCAGGTCTAGAACTGACAATCTAGACCCTTGAGTCCACGGAATAAATGTGGGCCCGGGGTTAAGAAACTCCGAGTGCCCAAGTCCCAGGGTAGCCGCTAATAAGAGCAGCTCCTTGGCCCGTCCTCTGGGGCTCCCCTGATACCCGGGGTCCCATTCAGACAAGTGACAATTGAAATCTCCTCCCATATAGGAGAGTTCCAGGATGCGATCTGACACAGCTGTCAGTTTCCTGATAGCCGTGCCGTTATCGTCGGAGTGTACATTGAGAAGGTGCGACATACCTGATTTAGATGTGAGAGAAAGAATTAA
Organism: Marasmius fiardii PR-910; assembly: GCA_014904975.1. Taxonomy (NCBI): domain Eukaryota; kingdom Fungi; phylum Basidiomycota; class Agaricomycetes; order Agaricales; family Marasmiaceae; genus Marasmius; species Marasmius fiardii. The sequence continues at coordinate 76,683 of MU127787.1, forward strand.
GATATCCTGGTCATCAACAACATCGAAGCGGGTAGACGGACGCAACGTGGCAATACGTTTAGACACGTATGCCGCAACACGAGGTCTTTCCCCTTCGTCTGTCTGGTGTCTAACCATAACAGTCCAGTTGGAGTGGATAGGCATGCCAACAACCATTTCACCCAATCCTTAGCTGAGGGCACACATCTGATGAGCCTCCATGGGGGCTCTTGTAAGAAAACGACATTGTAATTGAATTTACAAAGCTTGAGAAAAACGTCCAAGTACATATAATGTTTTGCAACGTTAAAACTAACAACCCTAATCCTGTCGTGCAGCATTAAGCTATGGGCAGGGGGTGAGTGGAACACCTTATAGTAGAACGAATACTACATACCTCAGCATATTTAGCATTGATCCATGTATGATCAAAGCGATGGTGCCAGAATGTACATTCCTTAGATAGCACAGAATGTTTGCCCCAGCAGTTGGGGCAGATGGGCTGGTGGGGACAATCCTTGCCAGCTTCAGTGGGAGGAATAGGAGGGTCAGCCTTCAGTTTTCCTTTACAACAAGCAGACACCACACGATGTTTATCATTGGTGTGTGGACCAGAGCACCAAGGGCACCTAAACTGGGGGGCCCTGCATGCATTAATTGAGTGACCCCACCTGCAACAACGAGTGCACATGGGGGAACCTGGGTTGGCCGTGGTTGACCTGATATAGCAGACTTGTCCAAACATGTGGATTTGCCTGTCGATAACTCGCTTCGCTCTGGTTCCTGTCTGAGAGTCCCAGATATTGAAGTAGACAGTGGCAGATGTACTCTTTGAAGAGTTACGAACTATGCGAGGGAGGCCCGTTAAGACCAACAGATCTTCGTGGAGGGGGGAGTGCCTGAACTGGTCTTGCACCTCCTCAGCTGTGATAACACTCTTGGGGTCACCAAGCTGTTTCAGATATGGAACATCCACCACATGAAGGAAGGATGTAGAAGATGGGAGGCCCACCCAGAACGAGTCAGTACCTCATCTGTCTTGGGGTAGCAGCTCCCATATACGATCACGAATGATATCCACCTCTGCATTGGTAGCCACTGCTGAGGTAGAGAGTGACCAGCCGTCATAGGCTAGCTGGGTGGAGACAACCTTTAAACGTCTGCCCCCATTCCTGAGGGCTGCACTGACGGTTGCAGAGACGACAGCAAGGTTCATGGGGGGAACCCCATGCTCCTTGTCAAAGCTTATGAGGACCTGTCGATGACTGGGTCCTGACATAGTGAAACTTGGATAAGACTGGGCCTTGGATCTGCCCTTACTTTGTCCAGCGATAACACAACCTGCCTCCACAATCTGGCTGGCAGGAAGGAATGGGGCAGCTCTTGCCATGGCAATAACTGCTTCAGGTATGGCAGCGCCCTTCCTAGCAGCAGATGCATACGTAGGAATGACCCTGGTGGGACGTCAGCCAGGCCTAGTGGACCTGTCGATGTTGGGAGGGGGGCCCCTCCCTAGAACGGTCTTCCCCTTACCTTTTGGCATGGATGGGCCTGACAGAATAGCAGGGGGATCCACACTCATGGATTCACCACCACCTGCAGAAACGCCCTCAGGTGGTCCACTGCCACCTGAAGTCGAAGGGCCAGGGATACTGGCAAGAGATTGCTGGGGAAGTCGAATGGTATCTTCCTCAACAGTACCATCTTTGTCTAGCAGATGTTCAATTTGACTAACGAGGGTGCCCGCATTTCGGCGAATGCCCCTGAGGTTAAGAGAAACAGTAGATGAACCATTAACTTCAGAATGAAAACTGATCCACTCATGGATCGAGTTGAATGCTGGTAAGATCACCCCCAAATCCACTTCCACATTGTCGAACCCCAACAATCCATTGAGCCCCAACAGATTAACCAGCTGATCATATATGTGTTCCATCACTACATCTCCCCCCGTTTCCAGGCCTGTTGCGCTGGACGCTGGAGAGCTTGACCTGCTCAAAGGTCAGGCAGTTGAAGGCGAACCTGACTCTTCCCTGATCACCGAAGATGACCTGGATCGGGCCTGGCTGGGCACAGTGGAACGGTACTGACCTTGGGCCTCAGTACTCAAAACTGATGACGACGTATTGCTTGAAGAAGCTGTAGGTGTCGAGGATTCCACTCGAGGAGAGAAGACTGCTCTTGTGGTGGGGGGTGCGGAACCTGATGACCTGGCAGCCGCAGTGGAGGCAGAACTGCTCCTGCCTGAACCGCGGCCCCTTGGGGGTCCTCCTGACTCAGAAGACATTGAATGTGTTGAATTTTGTTGGTACTTTAGAGAGACTCTGGTGACCTGCTGGAGGGTAGTGTTTTTGCGATACTGGTTTTCGAAGTTCCCATGGTCGGTGGTCGTGGTACCTGGAAGAGGGGGGGTCATCCAAGCATCCTTATGGCCATAACAGTTGTGAGGGACTTGGTAGTGTAATATTTGACATGCTCCTTAAACAGGAGTTTGCAGTCAAAGAAGAATCCTAGATACCTCCAAATAAGCTTGGGGGTAAGGGGGGTGTCCCTGGTATATGGGGTGAATTTGAGGTCAAGTGATGGAAGATATCCATCATATGATCTGGTGACATGGAAAGACTCTGTCTTTCCATGTTCCAAGACCAACCCCACCATCTCAAAGAGTGCATGGAGGAACCCATACAATCTCACAAGGGTGTGGCAGTTATCATTGAGCAATTTGGACTGTGCTGCCACAGTTCCATCATCAACATATGACAAGAGGGTGGTTTTAAGACCAACACCCCTTGCTGTTTGCTCATATGCCTTCATGATGGGCACAACATATAATACAGACAGAACTGGAGAGAGAGCAGAACCCTGCCCCACTCCAACTTCAGCCTGAAACAAGCCTGACTCAAAGGGCCCCCACTTATAAGCAGTGCTCCGTCTGACCAGGTAAGATGCAAAGAACTTCTGGAGAGCTTCCAGAAAACCCTGGAATTCCATGAATCTCAAAAGAGCCTCATGGTTTAGAGATGGGAAAAACTGTGCAATGTCAAAAGCCACCACACTAGTTTTTAACCCCTTTGCCCACCCTGCACAAACAAGGTGGGTAAGATATGCTCCCACATCTTTGGTGGACTGCTGACAAACACCTCCAAATTGGTTAGGGTGGACCAGGTCATATTTGACCATGTCAAATTGAAGACCATTTGAAATCATCTTCTCGATAAGCTTCCCTAATGTATTAAGGAGCACAATAGGCCTAAATGACTTAGATGTGGAGTAGGAGTCTTTTCCTGGTTTGGGTATGATAACTGTAACTGACTCCTTGAAATGGGGTGGCCAGCAGCCAGTGTTGATACATGCATCAGCTACCATAGAACTCTCTCCTCACATTCTTTGCAAGTCATGACATGTTTGAGGAATGACCACGTAATGTGATCAGGCCCCAGTGCTGAATGGTTTGAACATGCACTGAAGTTTACCCAGGTTCTCTCAGAGGAGGGCTCTAGGCTGTTGAGGAAGGAGAGGTCAACTTCCCTCTTCGCTGCAGCATTATATGTCCCATGGAGAGCACTCCACAGGTTGTCCAAAGTCCTGCACTGCTTTCCCTTAAACAAGATAGCATCTGTAGGTGGTAATTTCTGCTGCTGAATCCAAGACATAAGGTCCCAGGAACAAGCATTGGTGGTAGCAATCTCTTTGATCTAATCATCAAAGAATTCGCATTTAGAGGATTTAACTATCCTCCAGAACTCGCCCCAGGATTCCTGGGACAGCATCCCATGGTAAGAGTCCAGGGCATCAGTGCACCCCTGATTCCACCACAGTTTGAATTTGCATGTGATCTGGGACTTTTTGGAGCACAAGTCCCAAGCAGCATGAATATGATTCCTAAACATCTCCACTGACAGGGTGAGGAGCTCAGGAGATTCCATGTCTTGGTTCACTAACATTGCCAATCCATCAGATAAGTGTTCGAGGAACATAGCCTCTTGTTTGCCCCCCTTGGGGAGGGTCTTGATTTCTACCAGGGGGGATTGCCCCAGGTCAAGGGTGACTGAGACCAGGATATGGTCCGATGATCCTTTGAGGTTGACCTCATGCCTTGTTCTAATTGAAAGCACTTTGTCAGATGACACAAATACCAGGTCCAGAACTGAAGCTCTAGACCCTTGTGTATATGGGATAAACATGGGTCCAGGATTCTCAAATTCTAAGCGCCCAAGTCCCAAAGCTGCCCCATAGTTCCTCCTACATTGAGATACCAAGCTGTGTCAGGATATGGCATATACGTCTCTGGTCATTTGTAAGCACCTTATGGCCTGGTTATCTGGGTCTGTAGACCATTCCATCCTCTTTGTGGAAGTTCCCTCCAAAGCAGAGTGGAGCATCCAGTTTGAAGCTCATCAGTTTGTCAGAGGCCTATCCTCAAATAGGGTGGGTCCCACAATGGTTACTTTGCTTGATTACTTATGAAAACAAGTAACATCCTTGTGCCAGGATGTGTGGATCTCACGCTTCTAACACACTTCCTACCAAGGATCTCAATTCTTAGAGATGAAGGGCCTCCAAGGCAAACCTCTACAACCATTGTACATCAAAGGAGGTATGTGGTTATCAAAACTTGGTGACTCAGTTGCCCTCACTGCGAGGGTGCATCACTAATCATGCTCCAGTAGGCAAGTACTAGCAGAGGTTTAATATTCCAAATGCCACATGCCTATGCACATGTTGGTCAGCAGAAAACTCTCGGTCTGCTGTTGTTCAGACATGGACTCATATCTTGCATTATTGCCCCAATGTAAAACACTCCAAGCACATTGACTATGTCATTGTACTTGCTGCATTCTTGAAGAAAAACCCTCAGGCATTTGCCTTTGGAGATCCAGACCCTTGGGCTGGAGTTGGATGAAAACCTTGGGGCCCAGCATAGGTGCCCATCAGACCCTTCGGGATGGCGTAGGGTGTGCAGCCAGGCATAGGCCATGTGCCAGTAAAAGGGTGTGGCACTAGGGTGTGCCAGGTCCCAGGGTGGACATCTCATCTCTATTAATACATGCATTGGCTACCTGAAGAACACCATCCTCACACTTCTTGCGAGTCATGACATGTTTGAGGAATGACCATGTAATATGATCAGGCCCGGGTGCTGAATGGTTGGAACATGCACTGAGCATATCCTTCAGTTCCAGCGCACTGAACTTTATCCAAGTTCTCTCCAGAGAGGGCACTAGGTCATCAAGGAAGGAGAGGTCAACTTCCCTCTCTGCTGCCACATTATATGTTCCATGAAGAGCACTCCACAGATCGTCCAACGTTCTGCACTGCTTTCTCTTAAATGAGATAGCATCTGTAGGTGGTAACTTCCACTGTTGAATCTATGACATCAGGTCCCAGGCTGGTAGCAATTTCCTTGATCCCATCATCGAAGAAGTCGTGTTTAGAGGATTTAACTACCCTCCAGAACTCACCCCAGGATTCCTGAGATGGCATCCCACAGTAAGACTCCCCAAACATCTCAACCACCAGGGTGAGAAGCTCCAGAGGAGCCAATCTTCGAGTTCATACGCTGACAAGTACTCATCCTACTCGGTCAATCCTTCCACAGAGTATGTCTAAAACAGCGATTCCACATCCTCTATCATTTGCGAACCTACCGGTTGATACTGGCAGGAAAGTTAATGGGCCGATTGCTGACACCGTTAAAACAGCGTTGGAATATACAGAGTCTTTTGATTACTCGAGCGACTTGGCCAGACCTGGAGAATGGGTTCAAGATATTTTCTTGGATCAAATCACCTTTGACGAATGCCCCTGGAGGAAGCCTGATGAGGAAGCCTCGGAGGGTGATGACAGAGTTGCCCACCTCAAAGAACTCTACTTAGAGTGTCATGAGGACCCACGTATGGTGTCTGTAGCCACAGACACCACAGTTCCTCCCACTTCCAGACACCAAGCTGTATCTGGATACGGTATATACACTGGGGGTAAACTTAGGCATCGTGCTAGGTTTTCATCTGGGAGAGTCACTGCCCCGGATGCGGAGCTTATGTCCATTAGATTTGTAGTGGAGTACCTCGTTACGAGGAATTTCAACTGCGATTGAATTGTTGTTTTCACTGACTCTATTGTTGCTGCAAAGAGATCAGTAGATCCATCCATACACTCAGGCCAGGCTGACTCCCTGGTAGTGTGTAAACATCTCATGGCTTGGCTGTCCAAGTCTGTGGATCGCTCCATTCTCTTTGTTGAAGTCCCCTCTAAAGCAGAGTGGGGCATTCACTTTGAAGCACATCAGTTCATACGGGACCTGCCTTCTGTGAGGGTTGGACCAACAACAGTTACTTCACTTGACTACTTGCGTAAACAAGCAACGTCTTTGTGTCAGGATGTGTGGGTGTCGCGTTTCCAACATGCATCATACCGTGGATCTCAGTTTCTTGAGATGAAGGGCCTGCAAGGCAAACCTCTACAACCCACGTACATCAAAGGAGGTACATGGTTGTCAAAACTTGGTGACTCTGTTGTTCTTACTGCGAGGGCTGTCAGGTGCATCACAAATCATGCTCCAGTAGGCGAGTACTACCAGAGGTTTAATATTTCAAACACCTCTCATCTGTGTATGTGCTGGTCAGTGGAAAATTCTCAATCTGCAGGTGTTCAGACTCGGATGCATATTCTACATTACTGCCCTGATGTAAAACATTCCAAGAACATTGACTACGTTGTTGGACTTGCACAGTTCTTGAAGAAGAACCCTAGGGTGTTCTCTTTCAGTGATCCAGCCCCTTGGGCTGGTGTCAGATGAAAGCCTTGGGGCCCGGCATAGGTGCCCATCAGACCCTTCGGGGTGGTGCAGGGTGTGCAGCCGGGCATAGGCCACGCGTCAGTAAAGGGGTGTGGCACTAGGGTGCACTGGGCCCTGGGGTGGACGTCTTATTTCCTTGACGCATTTTTGTGGAAAGGGCTGTCTGTTTCCTGGTCATGGGCAGGGGACCTTTATATGTGGGAGTTGGGGGCTTTTCTTTTTCTGGCACTATACTAGCGTACTTAGCTCTCCGTTTGTATGTAGGTAGAGTGCTGGGGCCAGACTGCGATCGGGCACTGGGGTAAAAATGGCAGAATTGAAAAAAAAAAAACAAAAAAAAGATCCAAAGCAGATCTGAAGTGATCCTTAAGAGAATCATCCTCAGATTGTGCTGTACGAATGTCATTGTGAAGTTGTTCAATGTCCATAATAACGCTTGCACAAAGGACTGGACCTTCAAGGAAAGTAGCACAGAGTGAAGCAGAAAGTTGTTCTTGGGTGAAAACTGGGTGGAAATTATGTGGATTAAGTGAGGCGTAAGCGGTATCCCCCTCTTTAGGATAGATGTCCCATCGTCTAGTGAGAGCATCCAGTTTAGTTCCGAGCTGGCCACTGGCCAGAACCAAATTACCATGTTGAAGTGGGATAAATATTCTGACCACTGCATCTGCTGACAAGTTAAAATCTTGGTAGTGGTAAAGTATTCCAAGTTTTTATGATCTGTAACCACGTCGACTGGATTTCTGGATCCTTCTAGGTAATGTCGCCAATGTTTGAACCTCTCAAAAATAGCGAGAAGTTCTTTGTCATGGACATCATAATTGAGTTCTGGAGGGGTAAAGGTGTGGGAGTGAAATGCAATTGGGTGAATTTCACCATCTTCAGTTTTAATAGAGAGGATAGCCGCTAAGGCGTAGTCGGATGCGTCGGTTTCCACAATGATTTCCCGGTCAGGAACCCAGTGGGTCAAAATCGGAGCGTGAGTGAAAGCTTCTTTAAGAGCATCAAAAGCTTGTTGACACTTGGATCCGAAATTCCATTTAATGGATTTCCGGGTAAGTCACGTGAGGTGAACAGTAATGGCACTATAATTGTAGATAAAGCGCTGGTAAAAATTGCAAAAGCCAAGGAATGATTGAATATCCTTAACTTTCCATGGGGTTGGCCAATCAGTGATTACTTTGACCTTGCCCATATCCATATGCAGTCAGGAGAGAGAATGTAACTGAGGTATTCTATAGTATCTGTGTGGAAGTCACATTTTGACGCTTTGCAATAGAGACCATGCTTTCGCAGTCTACGGAAAACCTCTTTGATGTGTTCCCAGTGAGATCTGAGATCATCTGAATATATGAGGATGTCGTCGAGGTAAACTAGGACGTTAACATCAAGCATGTCTGAGAAAATGTCATTAACAAAATGCTGGAATACCGCAGGTGCATTGGTGAGACCTTCAGGCATAACACGCCATTCGAAAGATCCATAGCGGGTCTGAAAGGTGGTCTTGTACTCATCTCCAGATGCGATCTGGACGAGATGATAAGCATGATGCAAGTCAAGCTTGGTATAAATCCGAGCCTTCTGAGGAGAATCAAGAAGGTCAGAAATGAGCAGAAGTGGATACCAGTCTTTTTTGGTGATCTTATTAAGACCATGGAAGTCAACGCAAAGTCGCAAATCGCCAGACTTCTTTTTTACAAAAAGAACCGGTGCACCAAAGGGAGATTTGGAAGGGGTGATGAGCCCAGCACTGAGATGTTCATCAATGAATTCTCGAAGTGCCTTGAGTTCTGCAGGAGAAAGGGAGTAGATAGGACCTAGTGGCGGTTCTGAGCCTTCCTCAATAGAGATTTTCATGTCGTGAGGTCGGTGCAAAGGTAGTTCTTTAGCCATCTGAGGTGAAAAGATATCTGCGAACTTGTAATATTCCTTCGGAATCCGAGCAAAATCATCATGTGACAATTCCGCAGTCCTACCGGCAACCAAGTTTTCTGGCATAGCCAAGTGCATAGTAAAAGATTGTGCACCAGTTTCCTTAGTAGCCTTGAGATAGGCGTGAGCAGAAATAATGGAAACCCTCAGAGAAATGGTGGACGGCGTGGATAGAAGATCAGCATAGGAATAAATGGGCTCAAAAGGATAAGGAGTGGAATGGAAGAGTTTTGCCTGTTGACGTTTAGTCTGAGTAGGCGGAAAATGCGGATCTGAGGATTCACAAGAATTGTCCAAGACCTCTATAGAGCGAGTTGGATGGATGGCCGGATTTAGTTGTGAATTGGTTCGGAAAGTAATACTGTTTTCAGACCAGTCAATCAACGGATTGTAGTGGTTGAGCCAGTTGTATCCCAGAACTAAATTGCAAGCAGAATCGAGAGGAGTGACATAAAAGTCGATAGGGATCGTTTTGCCTGTCGGAAATGCAACGGAAAGCGAAGCAGTATGAGTGATTACGGATCCAATGGAACCGTTTAAGAGTCGGAGTGATATTGGGGCAATAGATATAATAGGTACATGATTCTTATCAACAAAGCTTGCATCTATAAAGCAATGGGAAGAACCGGAATCAACAAGAGCGAGAAATTTAAATGGAGTGGATGTAAGAGGAATGGTGAGGGAATTTGGAGAAGAAAGAGCAGCTGCGTTGAGAGTAACCTCGTTATTGACATGATCAGGGTCAATGCAACTCCAAACTCGTGTCGAGGACTCGGAGTTGCGGACTATTTTTCCGACTTGGTGTCAGATTTTGCCAGTTCCAAGGAGGTGCTAGCGCTGTGAGCTTTGGCTTCCTTATTAGCCTGATTCGTCCTCCGCTTCTGACAGTCTTTGACTTTATGTTTTCCTCCGCAATACACACACAACCCTTCTTTTTCCCTATGGGCTTTTTCAGCAGCCGTGAGTTTTCCATCCTTTGTCAATTTGTCTATGTATGCAGGATGCGGGGTGGAAGAAGTGTTGTTATACCCGGAAGAAGGCCCAGGTCCCGTGGATTTCAACTTTTGTCCTTTGCCTTTGGACTTAGTCTGTGAAGCGGATGAACCAGAAGTAGTCATGGAAGAGGATGTGGGATTACTTCGGTTATGTCGGGATTTCTCGGCCTGCCATTGCCAGTAACGTACGTCAATCTGCGTGGCAATAGCTTTCATGGCTTGGTAGGTGACCGGCTGCCCTTCTTCCCAGTTAGATATAATATCCTGGATACAATCTGGGAGTCCCTGATAGAATGCGTGGCGAAGAGCATTATCTCCATAGCCGACTTTGGCAGCAAGGGTTGTAAACTTGGTGACATACTGACCAATCTTATCAGTTTCTTTCATCTTCAAGTTATCCAACATATCCTCAGCTTCTCCGGCCAAATCCACAGTTCCAAAGTAAGTCTGCAGCTCATAAATCCAAGCATTGTAGCTAAACATCCAGGCAGGTGGATCTGTAGGGACGGGTCCGAGAATATCCAGCTGGAAAAGTTCTAGCGCAATTCCTCGGAGAAATGACAAGCCAAAATTGATTTTAGCAACATCATCCGGGAAAGAGAGTGGGCGTGCATTGAACTGCAATTGAAGGGAAGTGATGAAGGGATGGAATTTGTTTGGATCGGTACCATCAAAAGTTTCAGGTTCCTTTGGAGTAGGAGGCTTGTCATTGTGAGGATGAGCAAGCTGTTCAGAAATGATGTTTTGTTGGTGCATATACTGACCCATCATTTGAAAAAACTGCTGATTATCGAAATTGTTTCCAAAAGGTCCTCCACCTCCAACTGGACCACCACCTGGGTGGGCCACCTGGTGGTCCTCCTGGCAGGCCTCCTGGACCACCACCACCAGGGCCACTGGGTCCTCCCAGTGGGCCAGTGGGATGCCCATGGGAACCACTACTCCTGGGCGTACCTGGATGTCCACCATTACCACCACCATCGCCTGGTTCATCAGGTGGCCCAAAACCACTGGAATCCCCTGTGGGAGGCGCTGAGCCTTGCCCGTTGTCTCCTGACTTTTCCGCTGGATCAACACCCTTGCCTTTTTCTTTTAAGGTCTCCTCAACTTCTTGTTCATCGTCTAACTCTATAATTGGCTGACGAGATACTGAGGAAAAAGTGGGTGAAGTTACAATGGCATGCCGACTAGTGAGTACAGGTGGAATAGCCGGAACAAAAGCGGAACTTGTCGGAATGGAAACATGACTAGATACTCCTGCACGGTTGACTGTACTGCGTAATGGAGCAGGGTGATGAGTAATTAAAGGACCTGGCCTGGCATCGTCAGTAATTGTCCTTATCCATCTACTATGTGGAGAAAGAGCAAAATTGGATTGACACAAACCGGAACCCACTATGGCCGGGACTTCTTGCCATTGTGGTTGGAAAATGCCAGCAATTCCTGGAGCGGTGGAAATGGATTCATTGAAGTTGGGATCATAGGGAACGTCAAAAGCACTGGGAATATCTGTGTGCTGAGACATAATAAAGAATTAGCGTATTCAACTCAAGGATAAGAATTGAAATACTGTTAAGGACATGTGAGAGTGGAACCTGGATGGTTCCGTTGGAGAGCAAGAGTGAATAGAGAGAAACTAGGAAGAGACAAGATGAAGGAATCCGGCAGAACCCGACTTGTTCTGACGGGTGAGAATTAAACTAGACTTGTCAGTAGTCAAAGTTATTAGACAACGACACCTTGAGTTGGGCTGACTTAGTCCAGTCAGAAAGTGAGAGAGAGAGCTATCCTAAGATGATTTCAATTCTGAAGTACTGCTATGAAACCATACAACTTATATACTAAGTATAA
>MU127787.1:688443-889928 GCA_014904975.1 Marasmius fiardii PR-910
TTTCCTAAAGGCCTCCACATCTACTTCAACCTTACCCTCAAATGATCGATGTAAGGAAGCTCTGATTATACCCGCAATTGTGAGCCATTTCAAACAGTAGACCATATTTGCAACGCGTTTTTTTCAGTTCCTAGTCAAATTTTCGACTTTTCCGTTCCACCAAGATATCACGTTTTCTCCCTTTGTTGGGAATTTACGGAGAAGTCCGAAAATCGTCGTTTTGGCGGTTGCAAATATGCTCTAGTTCGATGGATCAAACCCTCCTTATCCAACTTGCCAGACACACATCTCCAAGTTGCAACTGCCGGTCATCTGGGGGATCAAGGCCAACCGGGCCACAATCGTCACTACTTACGAAATGACCTCCAAGTCTAGAATTCGTGAATTTCTCCTCGAGTCCATTCCAGACGGTCCAGGTTCGTTCTCGCCGCCTTGAGTTTTCTAGTTCAATTTCCATCAACAATTTTCCAATGCCTTATACTTGCTCAGGCCTTTGTCGTTTATGACGGTAATGAGATTCACTCGAACAACTAGACGGGAATTGCGCTTTTCTACATACCGGTTCGCTTGGAAGTTCTTGGGCTTGCCTACGCTCCCATCATGATGTTCCTACATCAAGGAAACGGATGCACGGGCGCTGCACGGACGCCGACATCCACATGGTATAAGGTAAAACGCACTTTCTATATTCCGACCTTTTGTGGTTCCTCTTACTTACTTCCTTGCGTTTCTGGGTAGACATTCAAGTTACATAAGGTTAATGGTTACGGGCCCTTCAAGAGTCGAGAGCATTCGGATTTCCAATGTCTACTTGGTAATTTCTTCTCAGAGTTAAGAGGACATCCGGACGAACTTCCCCGTCGTCAGGAGGTCCGTAACCATCGCTGGAATTTGATAGGACGAGGCTCCGGCATGGGCTTTGGGTATATATGGAGGAATCGAGGCTCTCCGAAATATCACCCTTTCTCATTCTTTTCTCTCTCTACCATCGCAGGTAGCTGGTTCCGAGCTTGCCTCATTCCCTTCTTCCGTCCTTTTGTTTAAGTTTCTCTTCCATTTTTTCCATTGTCATTGACGGCAGCGCCGCCCGAACCTATCGCTCGAGTTCCCCATCAGTGCTAGTCAGGTCCTACTGCAATGAAGTCTTTCCTCTTTGTTGCCCCCTTTCTGACCGCTGCGTACGGCCATGGTTTCGTTTCCAACGTCGTTGGTGCTAACAAAGTCTCCATCTCGGGCTTCGGTGTCAGTAAGTATGCCTTCTCAGTACCCTACTTGTAACCTCGCTGATGACATCTGGTCAGCCAACGGACAGATCCCCCGTAACGGTACAAGTGAACAGCCCTTCCAGCTCGATACACCGGTTATGAAGAACCTAGCTGACGGTCAGTAGCTGATCACACTGATAGAAAATCGTCGGGAGCCAACCTTCCTCCGCAGATCCTTGTGGTGCCACCCTTCAAGGGGGTTCCATAGATATAAATAAATCTTTTCAAACCGCACTCGATGAAGGAAATGGAAAGCTACCAAGCTTGACCTCAGACGGCTCACTTACGATGACTATCCACCAAGTCAACGCCGATGGTGGAGGTCCCTTCTTAGCAGAGTTCAACACCGACGGAACCGGCAAGAATTGGCAGGCAGCCACGGTCACGCAACAAGTGCCTGGGGCCTTCGGCGTCCTACGTGGAGGTCCTGTCAACTCTCAGTTTACTGTTCAGATCCCTGCGGGCACTACCTGCACCGGTGGACCTTCAAACGACGCCTGTATCCTTCGTATCAACAATGGCGGCAAAGGTAACGAAGCTTCTATTGCTAATGGTGCTGGACCTTTCGGCGGGTGTGTTCCTTTCACCGGTGAGTTCTCTTTTCCCCCGCTCTATGCCTCTCAGCCAAGTAAACTGATGTGTTTATCAGTCGACAACAACGCCACCGGTAATAGTACCCAAAGCAACAATGGTCAGAACAACGGTCAGAACACCAACGGTCGGAACAGGGGCCAGAACAATGGCGCGCAAGCAGGCACACGAACCGGTGCTCAGCGTAACCGAGACCGACGTCAACACCAGCGTGATTTCTCCGGCGCTGTTAACCAACGTAGGCAAGAAGAATTCATCGATCTCCTTACCAAACGTCGTCAGATCGACGAGGAACTCGCTATGATGCGTCGTGAACTCGTCGAGCGCCAGCTCCTCACTTCCGACCTCATTGATGAAATCAAGACAGTCACTGGAAGTGCGATTGACAGTGAGTAACAACTTTTTGAGTTGTATTTTATCTTAAACTTGACATGGATTTTTTCTAGTCCCTATCGACGCTTTTGCCGGACACGTCGATGCTGACCCTAATGGTGGTAACTCTACGACGACAAAGAATCCTATTCTCACTGATCAACAAGCCGTCGACCTCAAGAAGGCCGTCCAGGCCGGTATTGAAGCAGGTTTGTCTGTACTATCCTCTGCTCAAGGTGTTTCTGTCGACGCTGCGGGATTCTCTGTTGCCGGAAAATTGACGCCTGTAAGTCATCAAGTGTCTCGATGGATATAAGCTCCGGATTGACGGTTTCTCCAGGCGGAAATCGACGCCGCAAACCGAGCAGCAGAGCAAGCTCTCGCAGACGGATCCACCACCAGTGTCAACCAGGTACGCATGACTCCTGGAACAATAAAACCTTTCCTTGACTCCATTCTCCCAAAGGGTAATGCTGGCGTTGGTGAACCCAACACGGCCCTACTCAATCAAATCCTTGGAGAAGGTCCGTAGACTGAAACCAATTTACCATTGCTTTTGCTTACTAGCCCATTGTTATATTAGTGTCCGGTTTGAGGACGCTCACTTTGACCACCCTCTCGGATGGTTCAGCAGCTACCGCCCTCGCCGGCGGCAACCAGAACGGTGCATCAACAGCTGCTTCTTCAACTATTACCGCTCCTCCTACTAAAGCTACTGGCAATAACGGGAACGGCGGCAACAGGCAGAATAATGGTGGTAACGGGCAAAATAATGGTGGTAACGGGCAAAATAACGGCGGTAACAATGGTGGTGTACAAGCCGGCGCAGGAGGTGGTCGTTTCGGGAACCGCCAACGCAGATTAGTCTGGACTTGAGCTTGAGGATCAAGCCTAGATCATCTTTGCTGCTGGAAGCACACATAGCACGGTTGGGCGAGTGTTTGAGTTCGCGGTTTGCTTCGTGTTGCAAGATATGATTATTTTTTTTTGTTCTTCACAAGTGCTGTATCGTCGCGTACGCATTGTACAATGGGATCTTGAGGGGAAATTTTCTTGAGGGGAAACGGCACACTGTCAAGGAACACATTCGATCTCTTCATTCGAGTGATCGTCGTCATCATCAGGCTCGACGTCAGCCCATCGAGAACACTACGTGGTAGGAGCATGGCAAACTTGCGGAGTTGTGCGGCGGCATCGGCGGCATCCTCGATATCTAAGTACTTTGAGACATTGGGGAAAGGGAGAAAAGCGTTGGTGGTAGCACTGGCTGAAGCGCTCAGTCACACTAACCATTTCATCGTTGTCCCGCCCAACTTGGCGGGATACAAGGCTTTAGTAAACATAGAGAATACATGAAAAAAAGGGCTGATATTGAGATCATCATGGTCTGCTGCGCTGCTCCGATTTTTTTCAACCCACATTCAACCTCTTGACTCGTGTAACAGTCGTTGTAGTCGTTGTCGTGGTAATCGCGAGTTCTCCGTTTCCACCGATCCTTAGACCCTTTGCACCATTGACAATGTCATTAATTGCTTGTCCAGGCGTAGGTGTTGAAACCATGGTTGTTTCCGTATATGCATCCCAGTCGTCGGAAGCAACGTTCACAGAGTCTCGTTCAGCTGAAGACTGGGGAGGGGTAGCTTTGGTCGAACGTTGTGCACACTCAACGAGACGCCACAGTTGACATTTATTGATGGGATCCCGTTTGTCAATTATGTTGACCTGCAATAACATTCAAGATAAACCTTCTTGATGTTTAGAGTAACCATTCTAACCTTGTTTCCGGGCCAAGGTTTCCCGAAGTGGAGGTCAAAAACAGCTTCACGTTCAGGCCACCCGATCCTGTTTGCAAAGAACTGATACAGCGTTATGGAATCTTTACTCAGTTATTCAACTTACCAATAGATGTTGTTCTGCAGATCGAAGACTTGCAGCTCCCAGCTGACAGGGTAAAAGCTAGCTTCAATCGACTCTCCGACACCATTCCTCAAGTTGACACTCAAATACGCGCCGTTACGCACGCATCGAATCGAATATCCCGCTCCCAAGCGTTCAAATATCCACTGAAATCAATGACCATAAACTAGAGGTTGGGTGTACTCAAGGCATCTCACTTGTTGATTCGAAAATTCTTCATATTTCTCGGTGTTAGCTCAACGATTCAAAAAATGAGTGGAGTCAGCATCGGCTCGAAAACGGGAAAGGTTGGAAAGGAAGCCACCTAATACAGATTTGCCGTCGTCTTTCGAAAGATCGATGGCCGTTCCGCCTTCAACGTTGATAATTTTGTATGTTCCGGGCGTCAAATTGGGTGGAGTGAGTTTCATGATGAGTGAAAATGAGATGGTGAACAGACGAGCCCCGGCGTAAACTTGAGCTCGAAGGAGAAGATTGGTACTGGGAATTGCTGTAAGTATTAGGTGGCAGTGCTTTGTCTAGCTCTATTGCTCTGAATCTATTTTGAGCTGAAGGCGCGTGACGGGTGCCTTGAATACGCTTCATCCGCTTGCCATCATCAGCTCACGCGCCAGCCTTCTCTTCAGTCGCTCCTTTGATTCTCACATACATCCAAATAATGGGGACTACCTATGACTCCCTGCCCGAAAACCTCACCTTTCATGCATCAGCAATAGCAAGAAGAACCAGGACGAGGACGCAAACCGGGCCAGCTGCCAGCCTTCACGTGAGCACAGGGAGAACTACAATATTAGATTCCCCGGTGATTCCTAAACTCGCTAAGCGTGGATCGGAACTTCAGCGGTCACCGCCCAGTACGAGGCAACGGATTCTATCAAATAACCGTCTCCCACCGAAGAACTTTCTGAGGTCGAAGCAAGGTCCTGCAGCCAACGATTTTCTAGAAATACCCGATCCTCTCGTGCTTTCCGCATTGAAGACACGTTTCGCGACTAAAGAGAAGATTCCCGATCGTTTCAAAGGAAAGGAAACCGGCGACAATCTGAGGAAGGAAGATGGTGTCAAAGAAAAGGGTATCAAGGTCATACAGAAATCGCTTCTTAGATATCAATACTCATAAACGCGTCCAAAACTAGGCTCAAGAGATTTCAATATCCCAACCATCTACTCCTCGTCGAACGCCTAGTTCCTTTGGTTCAGACCAGATCCCCTCGGTCGGTGTCAAACCCTTGAAGATAGCTAAATGGACTGGCTCTTCTCTTCAAGCGGGGCTGTCATCGGAAATATCTACGTATCTCGCTTCTTCTGCGAAGTCGATGGCGCTCTCTGAACGGGACACAAATGTCGCTCTTCCTAATTCTACGCGTGCTGCAAATATCCTGTTGGAATCCAATAAACAACAATCTAGATCTTCCATGCCTACACCTACGTCTCCTGTCCGTGATGCGGCTTCTGCTCATGTTGTATCTTCGCGTGTTTCACCTCATCAAAAATCTTCCAGTCTAGGTGGTCTCCTCAACCGTCGCACCTTTTGGTCACGAGAAGTAACAGATCTTACTAGTGTAAAACGTCGTAACAGACACGCTACGACTTGTTCACTCGACGCCACCTCAACGACTGCCGCCGCCGAGCGGTTCAAGAGACACGCTATCTATTCCCCCGTTGGGCCTCCACCTGTGCCCCCCACGCTGATTCCTAGAGTGGGTGATACCGACAGTCTCGATTCGATCGTTCGTGCATATCATAGTTCTATCGTTTGCCCGTTGACCATAGAAACGTCGGCATTGACGACAAGCCCAACTCGAACTAGTACGAAAACAGGAATAGTTTATCATCCGACTGTGAGGGAGCTGTTAAAAGAGGTTGATGAAGCTTTACAATCTTGGAATCGAGCAGAGTAGGCCGCTTTCCACGGTACTTTACTTTCTACGTGATATTTCGATTTGTATCAGTGAGGGCTATATTATGTGATCCATTTCAATCGAGCGCTTGCACAGGCGCTCACATATTTTTTTTTTGATCCCTCGACGACAGATTCGATTCGATAACACAATGCCCAGTTCACTCCCCCCACCTTCCAAGAAACGTAAACTCACTTCTGAACACTCTCAATCCATTCAAAAACTCGAACAACAGATTAGTGATGCCATTTCCAAGAGCGGTTCCCTTAATCCCGTTGCTGACCTTCTCGACCTCACGACCACTTCAGCATCAACATTCACCGCAGAGGAATGCTCGAAATCTATATACGCGCTGTATAGATCGTTTGTCATGATTATCCGAAAGGGAAAGTTGGTTGCAGCGAACGACGAAAATGAGAAAATTGTGAAGATGTGGTTGTGGGACCAGATGAATGGGTTTGTGGACGTCTTGACTGGGCTGTTGAAGGATGAGGAGAAAGGACTGAGGGTGAGTTTTTTTCTTCGTTGCTCTTTTTTTGTTGCTAAAGGGTATACCAGATATCCGCATTACAAATCCTAATGTCTTTACAAAAGCATCTTTCTACCTCTGTCTCCCAACACTCCCCTTCCTCGTCCACCACCTCTGTGCCACCACCTCAGTTCCACGCATCCCATTTCCGAAAAATTGTGAACGCTCTGATCCTCTGCCCCCGTTCCTTTCGATCCTCGCAGGGCCGAAGCTCGGGAAGTGGAGGGCAAGTAGATACAGACGTCTTGAACGTATTTCACGATACATGGTTCAGCGTGCACGACGATGTACGATGGTTTTTCCTCCGAGAATCCGGGTGAGCCATATGATTCTGTGTTATTTTTCTCCATTCTGATTTTGCTCCTATAAGTTCAATCATGTCCAAAGTCAACACCAAGGACCATCCGCACGCGTCGAGCAACCTATTGTCACTCCTAGAGAGACTGACAACATTCCCGACCGAATCGAGCGAGCTGAACGCGTGGTGGGTGGACGAGATGGGAAAAACCCCGCCAAAGGCGAAATGGCAGAAGAACGTAGATGATGGTTCGGATGAAGAAGAGGATGAACCTTTGCCCGACGAAGAAGACGATTGGAGAAAGTTCTTCGACGAGCCGGACAAAGATAAGGATCAAGACTCGAAAAATAAATCGAAATCGAAACCTCAAGGAAGGTTACATACCCTGACTATACACCAGTCCCTTCACTCCGTACCATCTCATCGAGCGGTGTTCACACGGGCATGGTTGACATTACTTCCCAAGTTATCCATACCGGGGGATACGGAAGGCACGAGAGCTTTGGTTCTACGCGCGCTCAATGTAATGCATAGAGGCGTGCTTCCGCATTTGACGAGACCGGTGTTAGTGATGGATTGGATTGCGGGGTGTGTTGATCATGGTTGGTGACTGTTTGATTCGCATCTGTTTCCTGCTGCTAATATCTTGAATTTTTCGTAGGCGAAGTAGCCGGTCTTTTGGCCCTGAACGGGTTATACGCTTTGATGAAAGAATATAATTTGTATGTGTGCTTGATTTGCTTTGACTTCACGTCGTTGACCATGTACTCCCTCCTATCAGGGACTACCCCTCGTTCTACACGCGCCTTTATGCGTTCCTCGACCGTGACGTTCTCCATCTCAAACACCGAGCACGTTTTTTCCGAATGACGGAACTGTTCCTTAGTTCAACGTACGTCTTTGTTGACACCTCAATTCTCCTCCGATTTACAAGCTTTTTTTCTCAGGCATTTGCCAGCTGCTCTTGTCGCATCCTTCGTAAAACGCCTCGCGCGTTTATCCCTCAACTCACCTCCTGCGGCAGCAGTTATGATCCTCCCGTTCACGTACAACATGCTTAAACGGCATCCAGCATTGATGCCTATGATTCATCGAGATGGAGAGCCGGGTGACGGTGAGTACAGAATATTCTACATAACATGCGATCACTCGATATCGACATTTAACTCCCCTTCCTCCCCGCATCCCCTATCAGAACCATTCAACGCTTCGGAAAAGAACCCCTTCATAACGAACGCCATTGAAAGTTCTTTGTGGGAGATTCAAACTCATAGGTCACATTACCATCCTTCAGTATCAACACTAGCAAAGATCTTTTCAGAGGCATTTACCAAACAAAAGTATGGGATGGAGGATTTTCTGGATCATACGTATTCAACCGTACGTTTCCAATTCTTTCTTCCTGGTTTTCTATTCACCAGTTGGCTGACGATGAATTCTTAGTTGTTCGAAACGGAGGTGAATCGGAAGATCAAAAAAGAGCCTGCGTTGGCTATCGACCAGGACGTAGAGGAACGGGTTCCAGCAGGATTGTTTGGGGAAGTTGGTGTCGTTGGGGAACTTTGGACGTTCTAGAAACCTTGCTACGACGTATTATGAGCGACGGTTTCTTTCATCCCATCACGATACACTCTTGTGATACCTTGGACGTATTTACACGGCCTAGATGTTATCGAGGGCTTCAACCAGCCGCAACGGGAGGGGAGGGTAATAGGAGATCTATCATATGCGCATACACAACTTGGGGATTGCGCATACAAGTGCTCAAAATACATATTCGGATTCTTTCAAACACAAACAACGGTAGTACCAAAATTCATATCAAAAACCTTCTGACTGTTGAGGATTGGTTCGATCTTCCTTTACTTTCTTCTTCACTTCAAGCCTCTTCAAATCTCCAAGCCTGATGAATCCCCTCCCATTCACCCCAAAGAGTCACAGGTGTGCCGTTATTCGCATTTCCATTGTCGGACAGATCGATGTTCATCGCAGTTTGCCACCCAGGGACGTAGATTCTATCAAGCAAGTCATGAGAAGGCGAAAAATAACGGTATGATATGCCATCGCGTAGACTCACCGGAGAAGACTGTTATCATTACGATCGGGCCAGATATCCCATTCGACAGCTTGGTTAACCGCATAGAGGGCTAAGCCATCCGCCACTTGGCTTTGATCATAACCCAGGTATTGACCGTTGTCGTTACGGAAGGTCCAGTGGGATCCGTTGTTCGTGACCGTCCACTGTAAGTGGAATATGGAGTCAGACATATCAAGACACAAAGAAACGTTGAACCTACCCTTTGATTTGGACCACCATGACGTTGGTACCCGTGAACTGGAAGAGTTCGTGGTGAGTAATGGAAACAGGCTCGAAGGAAATTGGGACACGTACTGGCACCACTGTCAGAAGCGTCTAGCGCTGTTCCAGATTTGGCGTTGACGATGATGTAGACTCGACCTGATTCGGGGGCCATCGTTTGGTAGTAAGAATGAAAGAGTGGGGAAAGCAGTGACTGTTTGCCTCTCTCTTTATATAACCTGCCTCGGTCTTTGCCGGACTAGACTATGTCAGTTCAACCCCTAAGTTTAAGTGCACCCGTTCGAGAACCAGAGGGATTCTAGTCACATATTACAGCCGATCTATAACTTGCGCGTTTTTGGTCTTTTCCCATGACACCGACTTTTAGACAGCACCACATCAACTCCGGGCAGGGCATTGGTCGCCAAATCACAGAGAAAAGACCAAAACGCGACGTGAATCGGCTTTAATAGCCCCAAAGACGTACTTGAGCGTGCCCATGACTCATTGTGCGTCCACAAATGTCAATCGATATGGAAGATGAAGGTGACAGAACGCCCCTTCGGAGCTTGGAAGGCCGAGGAAGGTATCGTTCAATTGAAGGGACTGTGGGCAGTGACGAAAATGCTCTCAATTTATGTGAGCCACCATGAACGGCATGATGTGAAGTGGGAGTGAGAACTTGAGAGGTCTTGACAGCAAGTGGCTCAGAGGTACGGCAATAACAGGGAACCGTACTGTGGAAGCGGAGCATAGACTGCAAACTATGTCTACCGCACGTCGTCAACTGATTGAAATTCTTTGGAAGGGACGGCTGTCAGCTGCATGAAACTTTCTCGAAAAACTCAGTGTAATTTGGGACACACGATCGCCGACGATCGGCAGCTTCAAGCGGCGGTTATGACGAAAGAATGCGAACAAGAACCTGCCAATCAATTGCAATTTATCATAATTTGTTCGATTTCACTTCTCTTTCTTCACTATTCGGAGTCATCAAGCCTCCTCAAACCTCCAAGCCTGATTTTGCCCTTCCCATTCACCCCAGAGCGTAATAGGCGTCCCGTTATCGGCATTTCCATGGTCGGAAAGGTCAACGTTCATCGCAGTCTGCCATCCGGGAACGTAGATTCTATCGAGGAAGACTCGTAAATACGAAAAAATGGGGGACGCGGCACAACGCGAATCTCACCTATGAAGACTGTCATCGTTATTATCAGGCCAGATGTCCCATTCGACAGGATAATCAACAGCGACGAGAGGTAGACCTTCCGCTACTTCGCCTTCACGACCTAAGTATTGCCCTTTGTCGTTTCTCAAGGTCCAGTGTTCGCCGTTGTGTTCGAGGGTCCACTAGGGAAAGCAGGGGTCCGGTGAAATCCAGAAATCATCAAATAGTACATACCCTTTGGTTCTCCCCACCATGACGTTCAAAACCGTTGACTAGAGCGGTGATTGAGCTAAGACGAATACTCGAGTCTGAGCCCGGACGAAACGACGAGACGTACTGGGGCCATCGTCAGCAGCGTCTAGCACTGTTCCAGATTTTGCGTTGATGATGATGTAGACTCGACCTGATTCGATGGACATTCTGGGCTTAGGGATCGCAGTAGGAAGTACCCCGGCTTTTATACTCACCTTGGCCGTCCTTTCAGATGGAAACGGGTAGCCCCCCCTTCCGCAATGACGCCATGGGGGATTCGAAAAAGCTTGGAACGAGTTCTCATACATTCAATCGGTAGCTTGGAAGGCGTACTAGAGCATCTGGAGCATCATGTCGATGACTCACTGTGGTCCGCTAAGCGTGATGGATATAACTCGAAAGGGTAGATTAGAACCACCCACAGGAGGCCCAAGAAGCTTATACTTGATGTAAAAGGTTGCTTTATACTCGAACTAAGGGTCTGACGGACATTGTAGCAAGCCTTAAGTACGACCGTTGTTTCGTTAAAGCTGCAAACGGGGGACTCACTGGGACTTATGATGATCGGCACCGTGTTGAAGAAATCCAGGTATCGTGGGTGTTGAGCTGCCTTGAGGTCGCCAAGAGTTAAAGAAGCGTCCGAACGAGGTCGGACGATTATCAATCGAAGTGCCGTATGAGAACTTGTCAACACATGATGTCATTAGAGGTATGAACACCCGAGTTTCGCGAAGGAACGATCGCAAAGAAGAGTGCTATCGATACAACTTCATACAAGTTATGTGATGTGTTTGTCGTGTTTACTGCGCATATATCACAGTTTAGCGTAACTGTACTCCCCTCCTTTCTCAAGGGCCTAGATAAATGGGGTCAGGATAGCCGCAAGGAGTACCATCCAACCCGTACCGTTTTATACGCTGGTCGCTCGTGAATCCTCTTTACATACTCCTTCGTTTTCGGCCCAGCGACATCCAAGTATTCCAAAATCTCAGCAGGCATTATCATCATAAAGTCTGCGGAGGTAGGTTCACTACCGCCGGCGAAGAACGCCTTTCTCGAGAGGTGTGATTCAACCTGATTGTTGCCATTCCCAAGTGAGAATAGATTGGATCAAAGCCAAAAGTGCTTACCAAATCGCTGTGTTTCTTCAACTCGGGCTTGACCACCACGTCGACAACCTTACTAAACACACCACTCAACAACGGTCGAAGCAGCCATGGTGAGCGCTGAGGGATTAAGGTGAAGATGAACTGAAGAACCATCGTAGGCATTATGGAGCCTTCCGCGTAGTGGGTGAAATAGAGATTGTCAATGTATTCTTGACCGGAAGGCACAGAGGCAAATTTTCCATTGGAGTAAACTTTCAGAAGGTATTCTAAAACAAGCGTGTAAGTATAACGTCTCTCTACGGTACCGCGCAAGTCAAGAACGCACCAACGATAGCCCCACTCTCAGCCAATGTTATGTTTTCCTTCCCATCAACACCAGTATCGATAAGGACCGGAGACTTTCCGAGAGGAGAGACTTTGAGCAGCTCGGGAGGAGCACGTTGTTCAGAGGTTCGCTGATATCGCTTGATTTCGTAGGGTACTCCGAGCTCCTCCTTGACAAAGACATTCACTCAGTGGAACACGTATTAGATATATAAACTTACCAATAGCCAAAGAATTCTCTGCGAGCGAGAGTTATTGAGGTGGTGAACGGTGATCATAATGGTAGTACGAGAAACATAAGGGTGAAACCTTTTCACTCGAATTTTCGAGGTCGAGACCCTGTGATGGACCGGCAAACGTAGTTGCCGGATGATGAGAGCGCCCACTCGGCTGTGCAATGGCGATAGTCCAAATCCTGGTAGACCGCGTTAATTTCAGATCATTTCATACGTGGAATCGAGCTCTATTTGAGGTAAAACTCGACGTGTTGATGGAATCCCAGCATCGAGTATGAGGAGATGACTCGGAGGGCGATTGTCCCTGTCCGGAGTTTGCCGACTCAGACACGTGGACTTTGTTCCCAACTTTCTCAACAGTTTATGTCGCAAAAGGCGAACAGATCTCTTTTAACCTCATGATAGGAACTGCCGGACTGCCTGGCGCTTCTCACGACACTGGCTTTGATAGGAAGTTGTCCGGATAGCCCTCTAAACGCGAGGAACTGAATCACGGAGCGATGTGATACTTCTTTTCTCAGCAAAAATCACACCGACAGCCATTGCGATCTTCTTGCACTGTGAAGTTGGGCGTCAAATCTTCTCAAGATTACCATAAGCAGCGAATTGGGCTACGCGAAGAAGACGCCACCTGCGGACTCCGGGGGCAGATGGAGTTGCTCTGCATTGGAGAATCTTTTGATCCAC
Organism: Marasmius fiardii PR-910; assembly: GCA_014904975.1. NCBI lineage: Eukaryota > Fungi > Basidiomycota > Agaricomycetes > Agaricales > Marasmiaceae > Marasmius > Marasmius fiardii. Next base: position 701,392 of record MU127787.1, read on the forward strand.
CTATCCCCAGCCGGACGCATATCAGGGAGTGTGAGCCGTTTTCGAGTCGTATTTCAGTATTCAGCGTCTCGAAAGGCCTTGAATGGCTAAACATTCCCATGACTATATGGATACTTGGGATTGGAAGCGGTGGGAAGTGTTTGCAATGAATCTGTGTTACTACCATCTTGATGATGGCCTGGGGACAATCGGATCTACCGAGCGAAACGTGGTGAGTCAACCTTTCATTTTAACTAGATTCTTACTCACCTCACTTCGTCTCCAGAGGTACAAGCACCAAAAACCCACGTAATCAGAGATACCCTGGAATTCTGGAGCGTCGTCTTCGACAACGTGGAGACCCCATCAAATGCCTCGAGATCGTCATCCAAACCTCGGCATTCTAATAGAGCTCCGAACCCTCCATTCGGTAGTCAGCCTCCCATGTTGGGTTTAAGCTAGCCAATCGTCCTCGACCCCTGACACAGCCAATGGTCCGCAGGTTGATATGATAGAACCAACGCCTAAAAACCAGAATCATCCCAAGGGTTAAACAGAGTTCTTTAATTTTCCATACCGACCCCATCCACTCCCTCCTACCCCCGTACTCTCACTTGTTCCATGAACAACCTTCGCCCGTTTAACGTGACGCTCTCATCCCAGACCGCTACAATTCTGTACACACCCTATCGAGACGGTGATCGTGCGACAGGATGGAACGTCTCCTACACTTATGGTGCTCAAGATTTTGGTTATGGCACTCCACAGGGCGTAGGGATTGACTACCATACGACTAGCTTTCCCGGAGCAGCACTTCAATTCAACTGGACTGGAACTGCCGTTTACTTCTATGGCAATGCTTCTCTCAACACGTTTTCCATTACTGTCGACGACATGGAAAGCCTACAGACGTTCGACGCCCCCAACGGGGGGCTGTTGGGGAAGATGGAGGGGTTGGACTATGGCGACCATTCGGCCAAGTTGACCGTCACTGATAGCGGTGGGAAAGAGGTGGCTTTCCAGTATGCACAGGTTACCATCGGCCTCGGATTTAAAAATGGGTATGTTGTACCTGAAGGCCCGACTCCTCGTTAACTTTTACTAAACGGGGGGATGGGGAAATAAATTTCAGATCTGGTTCAGCGAACAGAACTGTTCACGCTGTCAACGACTCCCCCGTTGATCAACTCGAGGCGGAAAGCGATTTTTTCAATTACGCCGGCATGCTTAATGGTTGGCGTGTCCAAGACCTCACCAAAGGCAACAGTTCGCCTGTAGACGATTTTCCGAAAATTTTTCGTCCTAACGGGAGCGTCACTAATCTTTCACGACAAATGTTTACCACTGACCACGGTGACGTCGTCTCTTTCAATCTCACCAAGACATCGACCTTTTTCTTATGGGGCACAGTCAACCAAAGCCACGGGTCGAAAAATGTGAGCATCACAGGACGAAATTTAAGCAAGATGACGATATTGGAGGATAGTTCTTCGGTGTTGGATTTTTGGCAAGTGTTGTATTGGGAAAGCGGGTTGGATAGAGATGAGACGTATACGGTTACTGTTATGAACGGAAACAATTCACGGTTGGCGTTTAGTGCTCTTAAAATCATTGATGGGTTCGTAAACGCCCGTCCCACCCCTTCCCCTCTAACATGTTGTCTCACAGTGGATCAGCAGGACTCAATCCGGCTGTTGTTGCTGCGATAGACGTGAGTACCGGTCGGCTACCACTTGCGGGTTCGAAGTGACGTACTCACTTTTTTCTTTTTTAGATTGGTAGTCTGAGTTTCGTGGCGATGTTGGCGGTGATGGGGTTGATCTATTGGCGTCGTCACAGCAAAGCCAACCGACCACCGCTATTGCATCGCATGAGTATTCCTGATTCGATTGAGTTTGCACCCCGTTCCCCACCGGCGGCTAATAGCCATTCGAGAAGAGCAAGTCAGAATACTAGGGCTAGCTCCGTACCTGCTTTTCAAAGCACTCCGTCTTTGTGTATCCGGAGTATGAACTCGTAGATTTTTCTGTCTGTGAGTACGACTCAGTTCATATTCATTTTAAAAAAACTTAATCAATTATCTGTTTTTTTTTTTCGGAATGAAAACTTCTGTAGCTTATATTATTAGCATTTATTAATCCCCACCAACCGTTCCAGGATAAAATGTCAGGTTGGGCTGTAGCAAATACTAAGACTACCGTAGTAGTTGTAAATCGTAGTTGTAAAGAAGGACAGGTCAATCCACTCTTATCGATCTTATCAGTGGATAAGATTATGGTACGCAATCACGGATCCTTTTTTTTTTTGATCGAAGGCTCGGAAGAGACTACAGCCATTAGGTAAGTCGATGACGGCAGCAGTCGTGCCCACTGTATATGGCCTCAAGCTTTGGGTAATCGACGTAGAGATATTTGTTCAAAACCCTTTCACGGTTCCCTGGGAAACGAATACGAACGACTGTCGACCACGTCCAGGCTACCCTAGTGCCTATTCCACTTACTCACTTGTTTGAATACTTATCAGGAGTCGTATGGCACAATTTCCCAAGGTACATGTATCCCTTATTTCTGGCAGACTGGAACAGAGCTCTATATATCTTGTTTCGTTTCCGTCAGGCTGGTTAAGCAGCGTGACCCGGGTATGGTACACGTCCATGTGTGTGGTATTCCCTGAGATTGAGATTTTGACCGGGTTGTGACGACGAAGCCGTTCTCACTTGCAGCATGAAAAACGCCATCCAAGACGATTGGATGGTCAGGTTCGGATAGGGATTCGAGGTCGTGTTCTGATACTTGGAGTGATATACGAAGATTCTCAGAGTCGGAAATGGGAGAGGGTGAGGAAAGAGGGAGTAAAGGATGAGAGTTTGTGTAGGTGTTCGTTCGGTGATAGAACTAGATGAAAGATGAACGGAGATCTTCTCCTGAGAGGAAGGTGTACATACCTGAACGCGGAGACCAACGTCAAGAGCTGTAGTCGTATCCAACGCGATCATTCCACGAGATGTGTCGCCTGAGGTTATAGTGTAGATCTGAGAAATCTCGTCTCGGTCTCGAACGGCGAGATAGAACTGTTCCTCCTCTTTGAACATGATCGCTTTAGCAGACGTAGAGTCAATACCAGCGGATTGGATAGAGTGGAGTAAAAGGCGTGTGGGGTTGGTGTTGTCGAGTGTGATTATTAGATTTCCTGCTGCACTAGAAGGATGTTTTAGACGGGCATAAACGAGAAAAGAGAGGGACGTACGAAGTAACGATCATCTCCTCACCCAATGGATTGAGATCCTCTGGTAACCGTATCTCACTTGTACTTGTTGAATGAAAGGCGACACCAACGGCACCTTGGTCGAAGATTTCGTGGTTGTGGAATAAGGTTACTGGACGACCGGTGATAAATGGTGTTGAAGAGGCCAGGAGACCGAGCTGGGGAAATTGAGGATGGGCCGAGTTGAGAGAAAGAGAGACAGACCTGATGGGAAGAGGGAAAAGAGGAGCGGAGAGATGATATGAGACCTTCTGGGGATGTGTCGGATAGGTAGAGGAAGGTATTGATGCTAAGAAGGTTAGCTGTGTGGATAGGATAGTGAGAAGGAAAGTACCTCGAAGGATTTGGAAGAGGAGTGAGGCGATTGTCGAGATTGAAAGAGTTGTTAGTCGTTGAATGTGATCTTCCAACTTGAGATTTTGGAATTCCTGGAATTGTTGAACGGAATAAAGTAGAATGAGAGTTGTTTATGAGAGCTATTGAGGCTGTAATGATATTGTTTTGTGTTGGTGAAGATATACATCCTATTTTTTCACCCGAAAAAGACTGGATTGTGTCTAAAAGGGAAGGATGAGAGATTGTGAATAAAAGTGAATGTCGATTTGGATCATAAACTTTTGATTTTATTTGATTTATTTGAGAGATTATAGTTGCTGACGAGCGAGACTTGAGAAACATGCTGGACCCGGGTAAAAGACTCCTTGATCGGTCTACGAACCGATAGTCCCGAAAACCCCTTAATTATGATCGGTACAGAAGAAGAAAAGCCTCAGCCTCAGCCACTCTTTGACTTCCCCCAATAACCATGGCCTCTGGCTACTACACTCTCGGCGATGTCGACGCTCCTGATCATTCTCGTACTAGACAGGCTTCACTCGTTTATCCGCCACCTACCTTGAACCCTTTCACCTCGGGAGATGAACACCTCCACCTCAATCCTTATTACCCCCCTTCACCCTCTACGAGTTCCTTCCAAGACGACGACGACCCAGAAAAATCTTACCACGGTCACCTCAGCCAGTATTCTCTCCACCCACCTCGTTTCCCACTCCAAGACTCCCGTCGATTCTCTGCAGAATCCACCTCAATCGAAGGTCAATGGCGTCGTAGACAGACCATAAAGCGAGGTGTCACTCGTAAAGTAAAGTTGACCCAAGGTCATTTCATCACAGAATATCCGGTCCCTACTCCCATTTTCTCTGCTACCGAACCCTCTTATAGAGATTCCAGTTCGACTACAGAGTTTACTCATATGAGGTATACCGCTGCCACTTGTGATCCCGACGATTTTACAGAGGCCAATGGCTGGTCATTACGCACAAAGAATTATGGACGCTCTACAGAGATCTTGATTGCTGTCACTTCCTACAACGAAGACAAGACCTTGTATGCACGTACTCTCCATGGTGTCATGATCAACATCAGAGATATGTGTAAAACAAAAAAATCAAAATTTTGGAAGTCCCACGCCAGTGCCCCTTCTGACGACCTCGAAATCGGAGGTCCCTCAGGAGGCGTTAATTGGGCTTGGCAGAAAATAACTGTCGCACTGATCGTAGATGGCTTGGAGAGTATGGATAAATCCGTATTGGATATTTTGGCCACCGTTGGCGTTTATCAAGACGGCGTCATGAAGAAAAGAGTCGATGGCAAGGATGTCGTTGCTCATGTCTTTGAGGTCCGCCCCCCCTCTCTTGTCGAGACCGTCTTATTGACCTTCCCCCCCCAGTACACAACCCAATTATCAATCTCAGACTCCGCTTCCAACCCTCAACTTGTCCTTCCACAAATGGGTGGTTCCCCTGGAGCGACCAAGGATAATTTGGTTCCTGTCCAGATAATTTTGGTTTTGAAAGCCAAGAATCAAAAGAAGATTAATTCACACAGGTGGCTTTTTAATGCTATTGGAAGGATGTTGCAGGTGAGTTGATTTCCTCTTATGCTTGGTGACGTCCCCCTCCACCTTCTTTGACGTCCTTCGTTTTCTTATCGCTGACGTACCGCTTCCTCCCCTTTACGCACGCATCCACGCACCTTCCACCGTGTCGCCGCCTACCCCCCCCACCTCTAGCCCGAAGTCTGCGTCCTAATAGACGCCGGAACAAAACCAGGCCGCAAATCCATCTTTTACCTCTGGGAAGCCTTTGCCAACAACAAAAACCTAGGAGGATGTTGCGGAGAGATTCATGCGATGATCAAGGGTGGTAAAAAGCTGTTGAATCCGCTTGTTGCTGCTCAGAATTTTGAGTACAAGATGAGTAACATACTTGGTGAGTGGGGTCTGTTCTTTCTTCAAAGCTAGGCGTGACGTTCCTCTCGCCCCGCAGACAAACCCCTCGAATCGTCCTTTGGCTACGTCTCCGTCCTACCCGGTGCTTTTTCCGCGTACCGGTTCCGTGCCATCTTGGGGAGACCATTAGAGCAATATTTCCACGGTGATCATTCCCTTGCGGATAGGTTGGGTGACAAGGGCATTTATGGAATGGGAATCTTTACAAAGAACATGTTTTTGGCGGAGGATAGAATATTGTGCTTCGAGTTGGTTACCAAGAAGGGGGCTTGGTAAGCGTTTTTTCTTTTTTTAAAAAATGTTACTGACGCCACGCCCCCGTAGTTGGACCCTAACCTACGTCAAACCATCCAAAGCCGAAACCGACGTTCCCGAATCCGCAGCCGAACTCATAGGTCAACGTCGTCGTTGGCTGAACGGTTCCTTCGCAGCTTCCGTATACGCCCTCGTCAATTTTTTCCAAATATACCGTTCGGGACATGGACCGATACGAATGTCGGTGTTGACAGTTCAAGCGTTGTATAACGCTGTTTCGTTGGTCTTTTCGTGGTTCGCGCTGGCGAATATGTGGTTGACGTTTGCGATTATCATTGATTTACTACCTGATATGAAGGTTGATCCGATTGTTATTTTTGGGACTGTTGAGGTTACGCATTGGTCAGCTTCCTTTCCTTTTCTGAGCCCAAAGTACTTATTACTACACAGGGTCAACGCAGCTTTCAAATGGATATACGTCACCTTTCTGGTCCTTCAATTCGTTTTAGCGCTCGGAAATCGACCCAAAGGTGAACGGCCCGCGTATGCGGTTACGTTATGGGTGTATGCGATCCTTTCGCTGTATTTGTTGATTTGTGCGTTTTGGCTGACTTTCCAGACGTTGTTGGTAAGTCCGTTTTGGTGTTTGTGTCGTGGTTTTTTGCTCACGCTCGCCTCGCCCACAGAACATTCCTCACCTGTATCGAACCGCAAAATTGGAAAACAACGGATCGTTTGATCTTGTCAAGTTTCTGCTTGATTCTTCTGCTGGAGCGTTGGCTGCCGCGTTGTTTTCTACCTATGGTGGGTCGCCTTTGGGTTGAGTCCCGGCGGCTAACAAGTCCTTCCCGCCCCTCAGGTATCTACTTTATCGGTTCCCTCATCTACGGCGACCCATGGCACATGTTCTCGAGTTTCTTCCAGTACCTCCTTCTCGCGCCTAGTTTCACGAACGTGTTGAATGTTTATGCGTTTTGTAATTTGCATGATGCGAGTTTCACTCTTTTTCTGTTTTGCTTCGACGAGCTTGCTCACCCCCCCCCCCCACAGGTCTCCTGGGGAACCAAAGGCTCGGACAAAGAAGACGCACTCCCATCCATCAAATCGTCCAAAGCTCAAGTCGTAGAAGACACCACAAAACCACAAGAAGATGTCGATGAAGCTTTCAAGTTGACTGTTAAAAGGGCGATTAAACCTGTTGTTGTTGAGGAGGTGGTTGAGAAGCCTACGATGGATGATCAGAATCGGACGTTTAGAACTAGGTCAGTTTGCTCTGAGGTGGGATTTTTGAACGTGTGTTGAGCACTACATCCGACAGACTCGTAGCGTGTTGGATGTTTAGTAATGCCGTTTTGGCAATTGGTGTTATGAACATTGATGGTGTGCGACTTAGTGGAGAGGATCAGAAGGATTTGGTGAAAAAGCAGAGTTTCTATTTTAATGTTATACTGTTTAGTACGTTGGGCCTCTCGGCTGTTAGATTTGTGGGGGTGAGTGTTTTGTTTTTTTTTGGCTGAATTCGCGGTGCTGATTTTCTTTGTAGTGCGTGTTTTATTTTGTGAAGAGGAATTTGTTTAGGGTTTTCCAAAGAACTTAAGCTTCAATGGAACGGGCCTTGTCTTGGAGTTTTTCTGGAACTTTGAATCTTGCTTCATATACCCTGAATCTTGTCCCCCCCCTCGTACTCTCGTTTATTATTGTATGGATAGCTCGTTTACACTTTTTGCATCTCGTCTGTCTCCTTAGAGCTCGGTAGTCACATTTTATAGCATCGTTTGGGTCTCGTCCTGTTTCTCACTCGTCTGGAAACCTTCTTTTGTAAAGTTAAATTTGGCCTTTTCAACTCTTTATTTGAAAATAGTTACGGATTCGTCTACGGGTCACTAGCGATTACTCCGTGTAGAAAAAAGGCCGCCTTTACTCTTGATGAGTCGTATCCCTTCCAACGACGTAAAGAGGATTGGAACGCCCAAGAGCGCCAGGCGTCGTTACGCGTTGCCTAAGGACGCGTCAAAACGTGACCGTGTTCAAAGACCGAGCGAGGCCCGTCATCTCCACGTGTCTCTGTGATTCTCCTGTCAATATCGAGATCTGTTGGACCCTGAGTTTTCCCGCGATCAAATCCAATCAACTGTTTCGGGGGACCGGGGATCGGGATAGTCGACAGAAGATTGACGTTTGCTCATTTTTTCCCCATTACCACCACAAAGTTCAAGAACTTCGTTATCCCTTTCCCGTACTTCTCTTCTTTGAATCCCTCCCCCTTTCAAGCGGCTAGATAATCCTTGCAGTGCCTACGGGTTTACGGAATTCCAGGTTGAAGGACAGCAGAGACGGTATAGAAGACGGCACTACTGAACATACCGACCGGGATACGAACGCACGAAACGAAGAACGAACGACAGCGCCCGACCGAATAAGGCTTCACTTTAGAGAATGAATGTACGAGCTCTGTTAACAGAGACACCGTCTGAAGATGTTCGGAGGAGAAGTAACAGTAGCGCAAGTACTGCTAGTAGCAGTCCTTTGCTACAACGCGATAGGGAAAGAGAGCGGGTAGTCGAGCAACAGCAGCACAGAGATTCAAGGGACACCAGGGACAGGGAAAGGGAAACCACAAGTGGTACGTTCCCAACTCTACTGATGGTATGGCCAATGCAAAGGACTGATATCAAAAAAAACAACATTTCTTCTTCCCATCGATCCACATTTCCTCCTGTCATAAAACGAAATTAACCTTTTTTTCGCGATGCATTACCTCCACCACACACACGACTCGTGCTTCGTCATTCCGGGAAGACCATCCGCGTGGTGTTTGGGGTCCCCCTCGGTCCTCGGGGTCTAGCTTACCTATTTTGGAAGATCACGTGCCTCCAGCGCCTCACACAGGACCTAATCCTCATTCAGCGCCTACGACTCTCTCTGGTTCTATACCACCAGCGAAAGAGAGGTTTCCTCTTCCTCCTGTGTTTACGGGTGGTTCAATTGTTGGTAGATGTGAGTTGAAAGAGTTCTCCTCTCAATTCTCCTCTTTTTGCTCCTTTTCTGCGTTTTTGGCTTTATACCCTCCCCTACAGGGACTAGCTGTGTGAACCAGCTTTTTCTTTTTTTCTTTTTCCAAGACACTCTCAAGTTCGTTTTACTGACTACCCAAAAAAATTCTCTCGAACGAAATTTTAGCGCCAACACTGGAGACTCAACCACGTCGAGAACGAGAAAGAGAACGAGAGACACATACACCTCCTTCATCAGTCACACCTTCGCGTTCACCAATAGCGTCCAGTGGTCCTCCTAGCGCTATACACTCTACTCACGCACGTCGACCCCCTCCACCACCTTCATCATCCTCGATTTCTCCCTCAGGTTCAGGAAATCCTCCACCACTTGCACAACACTCAACGCGAGTGGACATGCCTCAACCCATCCCACCTCAACGTGACAGAGAGCAACGAGAGTCAGGTCTACCGTTACCTATTCGAGGTGGTGTGTTGGATCTGTTACCACCGCAACACGAACAGAGTCATCAGAGGCATCAGAAGATGCAGATGCAGGTTCAGACTATGCAAGTTGCTAGACAGGACGTTGGAGATTCTGGGCATGCACCTGGGGAGGTGTTGCCTGTTGTTAGGAGGGAGAGGGTTGTTTTGGAGAAGGGTGGTGGTGGTGAGAGGGGTGGTGAGAGGGGTGGTGTGCAACCGGAAAGAGAAAGCGAGAGAGAAAGGGAAAGGGAGAAGGAGAGACAAAGGGAGAGGGAGAGGGAAAGAGAAAGGGAGAGGGAGAGAGAAAGGGAAAGAGAAAGAGAGAGAGAACGAGAAAGAGAAAGAGAAAGAGAAAGAGAAAGGGAAAATAGAGTGGTATCTCGGGAACCTAGGGAAGAGACACCTCCGCAGAGACATTTCCAAGGACAGTTTCATACTCAGTTCGTTCCTGGCTTGAGCGCTCAACAGCAAAGGGAGATGAAGGAACGAGAACGAGAGAGGGAAATGGTGAGGGAACGCGAAGTTCGTGAGCGAGAGATGGTTAGGGAGCGTGAACATCGTGAGAGGGAGATGGTTATTCATGAACGGGATAGGGACAGGGACAGGGATAGAGATCGCGAACGGGAGAGGGAGAGGGACAGAGAAATGCCGTTTGGACCACCGGCAACGTATCATCATATGCATCCTTCTTCTCATTTTACCCATGGGCCACCACCGCCAGGACCACCGCAGTCTTCACGACCTCCGAGTGAGCCGTCGTTGCATCCGCATAGTGCCCATCCACACGGAACCTCTCACGGTCATTCGGCTCCGTCAATGATGGGCTCGTCGTCTTCATCTTCCCATGATGTGAGGAGTCAAGGTGGACATGGCGCGCCTCATCCACATCACGCCCATTCACATTCGCATTCTCATCCACATCACCATGCCCATCATCATCATGTTGTTCATCACCGTCATCGAAGGGAACGCACACCAGAACGTGGACGTGATAGAGAGAAGGATGACCGTGATAGGGATAGAGAAATCATCAGAGCAAGACGAGCTGTTTCAAGAGGGAGGGAGAGGGAAACGACTCTTATGTCTCGGGAGAGAGAACGAGTTGCCCCTCCTCCGGCACAGCCTCCTCCTGGACCTCCGGTCTCGGTTCCTTTGGCGAATGATTTTGCGCTTCGTGAACGTGAAAGAGAGAGAGATGCCATTCTTCGAGAACGGGAGAGGGAAAGGGAGATGGCGCTTCGTGAAAGGGATAAAGAGATGGCGTTGAGGGAAAGAGAGTTTGTCCAAAATCAACGTGATTTGAGGGAACGAGAGTTCATGGAAGCTGAAATGCGAGAACGTGAGCGGGAATTTGCAAGGGAGAGGGAACGGAGAGAAAGAGATTTCCGGGAAAGAGAGACACGGGAAAGAGAGACACGAGAAAGGGACAGGGAGATCCTTTTGAGGGAACGTGAGCGTTCACTCGCCGCTGGTAGTGGACCTCCACTGACACCACGCGAAATACCTCTTGACCGTGAACCTCTTCCTTATGGGATGCCTCCCCATCCTGGCCATGCGTCACTTCCTCGACGAGAGCATATCCGGGAGAGGGAGATCCCTCCACATTCGTCTCACCCGTCGCTTCCACACCGTGAACGTGAACGTGAGCGTGAAAGGGAGAGAGACAGAGAAAGGGACAACGAACGCGATCGTGATCGCGACCCACCTCCTCATGGAACATTCCCTCTTTCCCCCCGCGACCCTCCTCTTCATCATCCTCGAGACCGTGAACGCGAAAGACCACCACCCCCACGCCCTCCACCCCTCGGTCACCCTGGCCACCCCGGAAGTATGATGGACGAAACTGGGATACCGTTTGGATATCAGGGATTTGCTCATCACCCCCTTGGACACGGACATATTCCACCGAATCATCCCCATCATCCCCACCACCATCAGATACCAGTGTCTATAGGAGTCGGTGTACCTGGCGTTGGGTTAGGTGCGTCAAATATGGATGAGAGTGGGAATCCTCGGGATCTTAGGGACCCTCGTGAAGTTCCGGGGTATGGAGCACAGTTACATCCTGGTACTCTATCTGCTCCGGGACCAGGATTAGAAGGAAGAATGGGAGGTGTAAGTCCGGCTGGGATGGCCGGGATGAATGGTATAACAAGGGGGGTCACGGGACAAATGGATGATGATTGGGGAGTTGGGATAGAGGAAGAGAAGAGGGAGGTCAAGTCGAAAGTGCATATTGATCTGGGAGTGTATGTGTGGCCCAAGACTCCTTTCCCGTGGATATTTGGGGAGAGGGTTGGGCCTGCGCCTGGTTCTTTGACGACTTCTGGTCCTGTTGTGGAGAATCGTCCTGAGGATGCTTCTGCTTCTGAACGCGCCGGTGAGAGTGCAGCGACAGCCGTGGCCGTGACTGCGACGAAGCCCGGTGGGGATATAATAGCTAAGGGCGCAGAAGACACGATGGACGTGGATGCGAAGGAAAGAGAGCCTGGGGAGGTGGATGAAAAAGGAACCTCACCACCGACAAGTCCGGCTTCTCAGCCGGGTGAAAAGATGAATTTGGACGACGATGGCAGTGTGGAAAAGGAACAGGAGAAAGATGGAGATATTGTAACTCCAGAGCGTACTCCCCCTCCTGCGATTAATACCGACGTCGAAGCGAAGAAATCGTCCCCTACTTCATCTACATCCCCTACCGCTCCCGGTCCCTCCAAGCCATCTACCTCTACATCGGCACCCATCAAATCCGAACTACAAGATGATCCTCAACTTTTGGACACGCAAACTTTAACAACGATTGTCCTACCTTCAGGCTATCTACCCTCCGCTGATCAGAAGGGCAAGATGAAAATGAGAATTTGGGGTGGTGGACTTCCACCTTCCCCTGTTCCTCTACCTTTCGGGTATCCTTATCGCAACGAACCAGTGCGAAGTGATCAACCACCACCATCACTGCACCCCCCTTCTTCATCTTCCCAACACCCCTCTCATCCCCCTTATCCGTCCGGTTCATCACCATCTTCCCGTCGAAAACGCCCACGAAAGAGAAGAATTTATACAGACGATTCTGATCCTTTCTTATGCGCTTTACATTCCGGCTGGATAACTTGGTCAGCTGCACATCGGGCGAAGGAGATGGGTAAAGATTTGAAAGTGATACTGAGGGTCATTCGGTGCATTGGGGGTGGTGGAGAGGCGAGGTTGAATTGTGAGGATTCAGACGGTGTTCCTCGTGGGAGGGAGGATGGAGGTGGGAATACCCGTATGAGCAACGGTAGTGATGGTAGGAGAAGGTTTGCTTCTGAGAGGGATCAGGAGGGTGTGATGAGCTCTTCCTTCACTTTTGGAGTAGGTGCGGATGGTGCTGGAACTGGTGGGTGGGGGAAGGAGGAAGTTGTTGGACGGTTTATAGGTGGAGTTGGAGAGAGGTTCTGGTGTACCAAGAATGCGGCCGCGACGTTGGTGTTCACCAGCAGTGGTCGTGCCCTAAATGAAGAAAAAGAAAATAAGGATACAAACACTACCACGGGTGACGTTAAGAAGGAGAGTCCCGTGGAGGAAGTAGCGGCTGAGGTGGAAGATTACCTTGACAATAAACCGAAGGTTACAGAGAAGGAGGTTGTAGCAGAAATCGAGGATAATGAAGATGACGATGGGCGGTCCTTGAAGAGTGCTGGTTGGGGAAGTGGACATGACGGTTCTGCAATTGAAGTAGTTGATGCTGAGTGGGTTGACGTGAGTGTTTTCTCATGCTTGCTTCGCTAACAAGTCGTCTTAACGTATGTGTTTACTTTCACTTCTTTTAGAGATCGGCCTATCGTTGTTCTGGCAGACGCAACCGATCACAGCGACTTTTGGAGTACACCCTATGTAGGACGTCAGTCATGAATTCCATACCTATCCATTCATCCTCGCCCACCAATACGTACATCAACCCTCGAAAACGACGGCGCATTGACTCTATCCATCCACAACCATATCCAACGTACCTCTGCCGTCCAAGAAACAGACAGGCAATGGCGAATGCCGTACCGTTGGCTCCGATTCTGGAAGAGGACGACGAGGAAGAGGGTACGTTTTTATTCTTGCGTCTTTGGTTCTGATTGCCAACCGTTTTCTGGTGTTCAGGTGAGTTTGAACGATGCGTAGTGAGCGAGCACGGTGGTATGGAGTGCGAGAAAGAGGCAATGACCCCGACAGTCATTGTAGGGCTAGGGGGAGGAGTGTGGTTCGTATTTTCTATAGTATAATGTCCTGTTGTTTCTCATGCCCTCCATACCTTCAGGTACAAGTACGATCCAGATGTTCTTCGAAACGCGTTTGAAAGTTGGCCATCGAGAGAAGACGATGGAGAAGGAGAGAACAGAGGGAGGAAACGGAGACGCTTATCTCCGTCTGGTGCTTCTGCGTCGGAAGCTAAAGGCAGGGAGATGATGATGTTGCTTCAACCGGCTTCTTCCTCTGGAGGATCAACGTATGTTCGACGGGAGGAAGCAACCGGTAGACTTGGGTTCTTCTGTATGAAAACTCAGGGAGACGTTGAAAAGGTTGAGGAATATACGTTCCTCGAGTCTCCTAGACCCACTGAGTCCATGGAGGAGAAGAACAAGGCAGAAACACTTGCCCACGTGACGAGTATTTCTTCGGATTCTTTTGATTTACACCTACTTACGTTGGAAGGACTTGAACTTTGGGAGGAGGGACTTCGTGCCAAGACCTTGGACTCGGACGGAAGGTTAGATATTCGAGTGAAGCGTTGGAAATGGGTGTGAGGCAGAGATGGTCGATTTTGTTTGCTCTTGATGTATCGTTAGTTTATCCTTTTTTGACTCTTTGTATTTCGCATTAGGAGTGTGTATGTCTGCAAAGCCCTTAAAACTCTTAATGTCAACTCTGGGGGAGTTTTCGAGCCGAAGGCCATCGGCACTTGGAAGCTCTGTAAATCCGTAAGGTTGGTTCAAAGTTGACGGGCGAGGCGTGACGACAGCAATATTCTTATGCTCTCCTCATTCTCATCTGAGCTCCCGCGAACTTCAGAGGGTCCAATGGGGTACAGTGGGTTTCCGATCCCTGTCGTCTACCACTACTGATGCGTTCTTCTAACTTGAAAGTAAAGCTCTTGTAGTGCCGCAATCATGTCTCATTCAATAGTATTGTCGTCCTCGTGGGTGGAAATCTCAGATAATACATAGTGCAACGCCTACTAGTCGATGGACGACCTCTCGAAATTCACTCCGGATTTCGTGTAAATATGGTGTCCTCAGGCTTAATTCAGTATGAAACACTATCAGTCCAACTTCATTCTGTTTCGTTCAAAAGTTTATATGCGGCCACTGCCAGTGCCACCAGCGCCAGTTCCATCCATTTACGCGACGCGACGCGCTTCCGGTTAGTCACGTGGATGTGTTTGTCTGCCACCCGGCGTCACTTCCGGCACCTGAAAACTCTCCATGATTAACGCGTGTAGTCACAATCGCGTGACTCAACCTTTGCTCTCTTTCGCGATCAACCATGATGGAGGAACCCTCCATCATCGACGATGAAATTATTGCTGATAGTGAAGGGGAGGAGGAATATTCTATGCCAAGTCAACGCGAAATGATGAAAAACCGTGCGTCTCCAAATACGTGATTCACGAAACAAGCTGTCCAGCCTAACTAACCCACCAACCAGAATCGTTGACCACGTCTAGGGTATCCCAGTTTACGGATAACCCGAAGCAGACCCACGGAGATCCTAAAATCTCTAGTTTTACACCTCAACATGCAAATGACAGCTCTATAATGGATGCATCTACATCTGCATCCACTGGGTCTTCTTCCTCACGACCACGTCCAAGACCCAAACCAGCCTATAAAGGAGCGCCTGGCTATCAACCGGATTCATCTAATTCCCATAAATCAAGCGACACATCAGAACGCTCAATATCTATACCCATGTCAGCCCTTCATAACGTTGGCGACGACATTCTCGCTTTCGTTGCGCCCAGCATTGCAGACCGTGCGAAGATGCGCCAAAGGGATCCTCAAAAGCCAAAGCAACTCATACCCCCCATTGAAGTGATTGATCTCTCTTCAGATGACGACGATTTCGACGAGCTGGCTCTCACCTCGTCGAAGAAGAAATCTCAGAAATCCAAGGCCAAAGCCAAGGAGAAGGACAAGGAGAAGGACAAGTCGAGTAGCTCGGAAGCCCGAACGAAAGCAAATACAAAGGTCGACAAAAATGACAAGAACGGAAAGAACACCAAGAAAAATAAGAAGACCCCAACCCTACCGCCTATACTTCCGCCACAAGAGGAATCCTCACAACACAGTCTACCCATGGGTACATCCCCAATACTACCTAGAATTGAACTAGCACCAGTACCTCCGTCCACGTTTCCTTCCTCTGGTCCTCCCCAATCCACACCGCTCAACATCCTCGAGAACGGGAACGAAAATGCACTTCCGCCGCCTCCCATAGTCCTTATGCCACAACTACAGTTACAGAGTGATATAGGATCCTCTTCCCGAGCGACGAGTCCCTGTCCTTCGAAGAAACGGAAGAGGTCATCTGAGCAAGATAACCTCGAAATCCAGGACGCGGGC
The DNA here is from genome assembly GCA_014904975.1 of Marasmius fiardii PR-910. Classification (NCBI taxonomy): domain Eukaryota; kingdom Fungi; phylum Basidiomycota; class Agaricomycetes; order Agaricales; family Marasmiaceae; genus Marasmius; species Marasmius fiardii. The sequence continues at coordinate 717,249 of MU127787.1, forward strand.
ATGGACATCCGTATGGTGACGGATGCCCTTCAGGTGGACCAACTGTCCCCGAAGGAGGCGAGCTCTTCCAAGAGGAAGAATGCCGCGAAGGCGAAGAAAGGTAAGGGAAAGAAAGCGGAAGCCTCGGGTAGTAGCGCCTGGGACGGAGATGAGGGAGGGTTAAAGAAGGAGAAGGGTGGAAAGGCATCGAAAGGGAAGGTAAGCGCGTTGTCCCTTTTTATCATAACGTCTTCACGTCTTTGTTTGACGGCCACATTAGAAGTCAAAGGATAAACAGAAGGCAAAAGCCAAAGAACCGGAATTTATTGATGTGGATGACCTCTTCGGTGATGAACTAGAACTCCCTGACAAATCGACTTCAGAAAAAGCCTCCACATCCCCTCACAGAGAGACTGAAGGGAAGTCTACCGACCAGGAGGAGGTCGCCTCAGCTCCTCCGCGGAAGAGGCAGAAAACCAGTCGCGACAACAATGCGGGATCAGAGAGTAGCAAGGACAGTTCTGCAAAGCCTAAACGGAGACGCAAAGCTGTTCTGTCGGAGGATGAAGAGGATGATGACGGGAGGATGGTTGAAGATGACGTTTTGATGAGCAAGGATGACAGTTGCGATAGGTCGGAAAAGGGGAAGACAAAGGCCCGTGGTCAAACGGAGACAACGGAACAACAGTCACCTCTTTGTCCTGTAGATAATCATGTTCCTCCCAAGGTTGGTGTCCCCCGGCTTTTCTGAATCCGAAAATTCCCGCTGATTACGAACACTCACACAGGAAAACCTCGACCCGAAGGCTACCACCGCTGCAGAGACACCAAACAAACCAACAAACCAAGCCCACACATCCATCTCTTCCCGTTACTCGATTGCACCCCGAACGAGATCTACACCAATGACTGAGCTTATAAGACGCGTCAATGCTCAACCAAACTCTCCTTTCTATTCTCCTTCTAGATCTGCATCTTCTACCATGGGTGGAACGGCTTATTCTCCTTATTTAAAGAGTTCACGAAGTATGCTCTCGCAGATTGCTCCGTTACATCCGAACAGACGAACTCCGCCACCACCACCACCCCCGCCTCCGCCCAAGAAGAAATCTAAGAAGGAGTTGGAGATGGAGGAGAGATGGGAGGAGGAACTTGTTGAGAGTGTTGGCGGAATCACGGAGTGGGCTGCTTTGAGTGACCAGGATAGGAAGGACATGAGGAGAGCGAAGAGGGAAAGGGAGATGTATGGGTGGGAAGATTAAATTTTAAGAGTTGCAACGGGGTTATTATTTGCTACTTATAGTGCTGTTATGAAGGATTATCGATGTGTACTTATGCTTATTATCTGGCTCTAGCTATGGAAATAGTTGGTCGTCGGCGCTTCTTGGGCGCTTGTTCCTTTTAATTCCTCCACGTTGATGGTACGCTCTTCATCGACATTTCAAACCATTCTCCACGAGCGACTCGATCAATAAATAATTTTTCTCAATCTCGTTCATCGATGTTCATCAAAGTCACTCAAGAGCGAAACTTCTAGCAAATACCCGTTGGACCCTCCCGAGATTCTTTCGCGACAATGTACAGATCTAGACTTCTCAGTATCAAAACCAGCGGTTCGATCATTCACCCGCGATTGAACGACTAAAGCTGTAAGGTATGCATGATTCCTCTATCCACGTGTTGTTGTTTTTTTTTTTAGGTCGGCGGTCCGCAAGGAGTTGAACTTTCAGGACGAAGCTCGATACGACGAGTGATACTGTTACATGAGTACTAGTAAGGGGAATAATATTACTCACCGGTAATGGCAATACTGAAGTGAATTGGAGGAATAGATCATAGGAATGGAGACGTGCTTCTTATCCGCAAGTCAATTTCCAAACCTGGAAAGGTAAGTACCAAACGAGGGAATTTCAGTTTGATTGGAAATTCAACCGGCAGTGTGGAAAATTCTCCGTTCCGTCAAATATCCGACGAAACATCCTGTTTTTTTGCCTCGGAAAAGCCCACATTACGTATGGTATAAAATGCAAGTCAACTTGACTGTTTTTGAACAATTTCAAGGATGTCCAGCCTTAGCAAGCTCCTCGTTCTCAGTGTCACTGCCGTTTCTTTCGCAGCAGCGGACTCCTGGGGTCCTGCCTTCTCTTTGGGACCCACCGCTCCTAATTTTGCGATCATCGAGAGCTTTACCACGTTCAACCCCAGGAAGCCCCCTACTAATCCGCAAGAGTACGCCACAGTCTTCTTCCGTTTTCAAACATTCGTAACCAACACATCTACATACGTGCAGCGCGCTTTTCTTGTGGCCCGGAATCAGCAACGGTACCAGTGGCCTTATTCAATCTGGCGCTGATCAGTTGCAAAATCAGAAGGCATGGTAAGTCCTTCACGTTCATCGTTTGTCTTGATTCGTTATAACCGGGACTCCTGGTCAGCTGTGGTGCAGATGCGAACTCGTGGTGTGTTTCGGCTAGTTACTTTGGGTGAGTTCCCATGGTGTTCGTACATATCATTCGTAGATACTTATACGTCAACTTCCCGCCCTCTTTTTTTCTCTTCAAAAAGCGTCGGAGGCCAAAAGAGCGGTCCACTCGTCCCAGTGAATGGAAATACGCCGATTGATATCCATTACAAACTCGCATCAGACCGACGTACTTGGGACCAAACCGTAACCGTGAATGGGAAAGTCATCTCCACTCTTAAGAGCTGTATGTCCTTTATTATTTTTGGAGAACCGTTTTAACGCTAGGTGGACACTAAATCTCTCGTCCATAGCCGACGGCCCTCTCTACCAAGGCGGCTGGGGTACCGGAACTGAATGCCAAAAGAACTGCCGTGGGACAATCTCGACTCAGACCTATAAGAACACGAAGATTGTCTTATCCGCTGCTGATCCAAACTTGAAGAATACGCTGGGTGTCGGGGCTGGTGTCAGGCATACAGGATTGAAAACGTCAGATGGCGGAAAGACATGGCAGGTTAGTCAGATTACGATTCCACCTTATACAGCGCCTTGAGTGGGTGAATAGTTGTTTTAACTTATTTGTGGACCTTGGGTTGCAATGATACCTTTTTGAGTCGGGGACAATAGTATGACGGACAATACAAGAGCGAAATTACCATATTGGGTAACCGAGTCGGTTGCCACGGCAGCCACTTATCTTTGCACGTGCTTTGCCAACTGCTACTTGCCTGATTTAGTAATTTTCTATCGGCACGGATTCCTTTGTCCGCTGATTACAATCCGATTTTCCTTTTGTTCCCTCTAGCGTACATAAACCAAACACTAGCTCAGGATGAAATTCTCCCCAAAAAATGCTTTTCTCTCCTCAACTAGCTTCAACCCAAGACATCTTCCAATCCCGACCCATGTCGTCCCGCTATTTCGACCTTGAGCAGGCCAATCCCCCAGCATATCAAGAGCCTCCTCAGTACACGAAAAGGCCTGCTCCACCTCCTACCCTAGCACAGTCTCTATTCAAGTTTGGATTTTGTATGTTTCTTACGCGTCCTTGTTTCATCGCACCAATCTAACGTCCCAACTCTAGTATTCCCACCATTTTGGCTCTTAGGTTCACTCATTCTTCTGACTCCCCTCCGTGCCCCTAAAGACTGTGATGAATCAGCTTTTTGCGCTTGGCTGCCGGACAAAACCGATGCTGAACGCGCTGTCATCCTGTCCCGGCTTCGAAAAGCCGAGCTCGTCTGGGCATGGAGGTGCCTCTTTGCTCTCCTTGTTGTCCTATGTTTAGCTATCGCGGCCGGTGTCGCGGTATGGGCTGTTTACAAGGGATAGATTAAGAACCCAGCGGGATTGCGTACATGGCTATACTTGGTCCTACAATTGGACCTATAACGTAGGTGGCGGTTCCTGACCTCGGCGACAAATGGGTGCGAGTCGTCGCGTCATAGTCTCCGGAGGGAATCATCGATCACTATGCATCACCTCCCGCTTTCTACCCACAGCTACCCCGACATTGACATGTCGGGGGGGACTGTCGGTAGCAGGGAGAGAGAGGAGTTACAACTCGTAATTACGGGCTGAACCCTACAATGCTCTAGCCTTCCAAAAATGTGCGGTCAATCCTGCAAGGGGAGATATACCTGGTGCTTGTACATGTAGAGTATGCAGAACTTGTATTACAATAGTAGGCGGCGACTTTGATGGTTGGGCCGGTCGACGGATATGTATCATTGCGGGCTGTACCATCAACCATCACAATGATTAGTAAATCCACTCATTTTGCGTCGGGCTTGCCCTGCCCAGAGGTCTTTACAGTTGTATGGCTATACAGCATCTCGGGAGGGTTAAGGTGGGAATTTTCAGTCGCCGATGCGCTTACTAACTCCTTTGGTCGGCTTCACACGGTTCTTTGGGTCTGGTGCACAGTTCTTAGGCTACCCGCGCCACTCACTCTCCCTGGCTTTCTATTGTGACTTTGAATTCCTTTAGCGTAGCAAGTCGTTTCAGGCGCAAGTCTCCTTCTTTTACGGACCGGCATTCAACAGGAATCAACTTGGACTTCCCGCTTCCATCAGGTCCCATCACAACGAACATTCATTCCATTCATTCACTGCCAAACGATATCGAGACCACAGCTCTAGTACTCTTTTTTCGTTTCATCTACCAATGGAATCCACCCAACGGCCGAAATCTTGTTTCGCAAATGTACATCAGCTACTCAGACCCACATTCATCGAATGAGCTTTCACAGCGTAAGCGAAAAGCGCAAGTCATTCCGGTTGCTGGGGGTCGCATCCTTCATAAATAGAGAGGAGTGGCGAGCTTGAATCGACATTCCAAGAAAGCCCTCGAACAGTCGAGAGCTTCTAGAGGAGTTTTCCGCCTTCCAAACTTCAACCTTCAAGCCTAAACGTACTCGAGACAATCTACAAGTTTACCTTGAAGATGACTCGGCCTTCTCTGACCGTCAGGGTACCTCTGTTCCTGTTGGTATCCCTTCTATCCGTACCATCCAATGCCGCTCTACACCAGTCCATCGATGAGTTGACATCTAATCCTCAGTATGACTACATTGTCGTTGGCGGTACGTTTTTTCCCATCTGTTTGGGGCTCGTGAGCTCTACTGTCCATACGTTGGATTGTCTGGTCGTCGTGTTATCTTACATTCTCTGCTTTCTCTAGGTGGTTTAGCAGGAAACGTCGTCGCATCACGCCTCTCCGAGGACCCGAGTCAGAAAGTGTTGCTTTTGGAAGCAGGGCCTATGTGAGTTTCCGATTCAGTTCTCAAACGGTCGATTCCATGTCCTGCGTCAGCTGCCGATTGACTTTCCACCTTGTCTTCTAACCGTGAGCAAATGGCTGACTACTTCCTGTTAACGAAAAATAGTGACACCGAGAACGAGTTCATCCCGATTCCGTTCGAAAACGGTCGCTTGTTCGGGTCAGAAGTAGACTGGAACTTCACGTCCACACCACAAGCTGCAGCGTTCAATCGAACGATTCCCATGATCCGTGGGAAGACGCTTGGGGGAAGTAGCAGCGTTAGTGAGTATTATTCGAGTCTCATCAGTGCTCGGTTCAAACGACTGATTTTCCTACTCTATCTTCTTATCCGCGAAGACCACATGACATGGCACCGTGCATCTAACGATTATTGGAACAAATTCGGTAGTCTTGTGGGTGACGATTCGTGGTCATGGGATGGTGTGCAGACCTACTACGACAGGGTAGGCCTGGAGTTCTTCCTCACCTTACACTGACCTCAACAACTTCTTCATCCGCAGTCTCAACGCCTGGTCGCCTCACCCGATGGGCACGATCAGAGTCAACAAGTCATCGCTTCCGCTCATGGCAATGGACCGGTCCAAATCTGTACGGGTGGTTACCACACGAGTATTGATCAGAGGGTTAGGGATTCAGCAACAAACGGGGGTCGCTTTCCCTACAACCCAGACGTGAATGCCGGTAATACAATTGGGATTGGTATGTTTCCGTCCCTTTAACGATTTACTTTCCCCTTCCACCTCTTTACGTTTCTATCTCTGGCTCCCAATATGCTCTTTCCCTTTTGTCGCTCAAATTGTAATCGCGATTACTGACACCATCTTTTTCATCTTTGCTTCGGTTATCATTCATTAGGTTATGCTCAAAGCTCCGTTACCAGTCGAGGAGAACGTAGCAGCTCTTCCACCGCTTACTTGGATGCTTCAGCAATCAACCGACAGAATCTTGATGTTGTGGTCAATGCGAGGGTTGTGAAGTTGTCTTCTTCCACCCCAAACGCAGCTGGAACAGTTAGGATTGACACTGTGCAAATAGCTAACAGTCCTGATGGTGAGTTATTGTTTTTTTTGGCATGCGGGGGTTTCACAGCTCACTCAAACCTCTCATCTGATGTAAAGCGCCCCGACGAAACATCACCGCCAAGAAAGAAATCATTGTCTCCGGAGGCGCCTTCAGCACCCCTCAACTTCTCCTTCTCTCTGGTATCGGTCCACGAAACGAACTTTCCTCCCCTGCCCTCCAGATTCCCGTCGTCGTTGACTCGCCCGGAATAGGCAAAAACCTAGCCGATCATCCTCTTCTCCCGAACTATTGGCGTGTAGCTGATAACACTACGTTCGATGACCTTCAACGAACCCCGAGCATTGAGCAACAGGCGATCCAGCAATGGCAAAATAACCGAACGGGTATCATGGTCATGCCCCACTCCGGAAACTTGATTGGCTACTTTAAAAATCCGGCTGGGTTCAGAGGAGGTGAAGATCCTTCAAGTGGGCCGGGCGCCGCCAATACGGAAATGATCTATTTGGTATGTATCACTCTATAAGTCGTTCGGAATTGGTTTTTTTAACGAAACGACAATTCCTAGAACGGATGGGCCAACTTTGGAATCCCAGTACCGTCGACGGGACATTACCTCACTATCTTGACGGCTGTTGTGTCTGTTACATCTCGTACGTCTCCGGACTGATTTCATACCCCCTCTTGTGGCATTAACTTTGCGTCTCATATGTGTAGTTGGACAAGTCACCCTCCGTTCTTCGAACCCCTTCGATGCACCTCTCATTAACCCCAACATCCTCTCTACGGATTACGACATCGATTCCATGGTACAAGCCATGAAAGACACTGAAACAATCGTGAACTACAATGGTACGTACTGCTAACAGTATATTCTAACAAGACTCTTTTTACTAATGTCTACCGCAACGTTGTTTTTTTTTTTCTTTCATCCTCGGGTACGCAAACGATCAGCTTCAGGATCCCCATGGAACGGTTACGTCATCGACAAAGTGAACGTGTTCAACTCTGACGCTGAGCGAGCGACCTATGCTAGGAACACTTCGATTACTGTGAGCCATGGTAGCGGTTCCGTCAAGATGGGCAACTCGGATGATGCACCGGTGGATTCACACTTGAGGGTGAAGGGGGTGCAGGGACTTCGAGTTGTGGATGCTTCAGTCTTCGTAAGTGTTTTTTTTTGCGGGGCTCAAGAATTTCATGCTTACGCTTTGGTTTCCCCTTCTGCAGCCCAAGATTCCAGAGTGCCACCCACAGGCCGTCGTATATATTATCGCTGAGAAGGCAGCTGATTTGATCAAGGCCGATCAGTAAGAGCCTAGATAAGTATAATTATTCAATCGAACTCCGCCTCGACCTTAAAACGAGGAAGGCGATCTTTCTTTCTTTCCTTTTTATTTTTTTATTATCGCGGACACACTAGTAGAAGTGGTCGTAGGGATAGGCGGGCATGGAGGTAGTAATCTAATATTTAGAATGATAATTGATAACCTATTCAACTATTTGTGGTGAAACTGCCCCACGTTGGAGTTCACTCTGTTGACGAAGGTCAGTGAACAGGTTCGTGGCCTCCGGCTCGTTCAAAACTTTGGGTCAACTCCACGTTTGAGCTTTGACATACTCCATCAGAGTTCTAGCGCTTCGATTGCCAGACCTTGTGTCTGAAGAATGGAGATGTTTTACGAGGATGAGATGATCTGGAGTCGAGGCGATTTGTGTTGGTGTGTGACCTGGGTGAGATTGCTATAGGATGAGCTGATGTATCATGATAGTTGTTGAGCGGGTCCCCGGCGCTTAAAGAAGCACTTACCGCGTCTCGCAGAGCGCCAAGGTCCCAACAGATGTCGGCTACGGTTATCGACTCAATCGAAGGTGGGAGAGCGTGATTATAATACAATGCCTAACAAGTAATACAATGATCCGCCGTTTATATAAGTACACATCGAGAAGGATAATCTATCGAAACATAAGAGGGAAAAACCCCTTCACAACACCAAAACGCCATTCACACAGACGAACCTGTGCCACCCTCCGCCGACGGTTGATCTGCACCATCCAACTTTGGCCGTTTGGAGTCTGGAGGCCCGGCAGTATCGTCTAAGTCGTCGGGTTCCTCGTCTTCTGACTGGTTTGGATAGAATATAGGTTTGTCAAGCTTTTGAGGCTCATCTTCTTTATCCAGTGTAACCTGGAAGGTGTAAACTGGCCTCACTCTCGATTCTAGTAACTTGTTCGTCTTTTGCTGATTCCACAAGTTTTTCAACGATGTTTTCATGGCATCAAATGCCCGCTTGAATACAGGATCATCATGCGATGGCAAAGGGTCTGCATCTGTCAACTTCACCTGTAAGTCGGTGAACTGAGACTTAAGAGCCATAGGGATCTCCACAAAGTGGAAGCTGAAGATGATCTGTAGTAAAATCTCCGAAGAAATGCCGTCCGCCCCATATTCCTTGAAAATCTTTGCGCGATATTCCTTATTTTGGATGAAACGTTCACGTTCAAACCAACGTTCACCTTGAGAAACTGGTGGTCCAACGGAAAATACCTTCTGGGCGAGGAGTTTGCGCTTCTTTTTGGCTTCTCCATTGTCCCAGTCCTCATCGCCAACCAGCCAAAGCATCGTCCACAAACTGACCCAGTATATCGACTCCAGGTCGTGAAGAAGGTTATGATGAAAGACCAGTGGCTGAAGGTGAGACGCCAACTCGGTGACACTCAGCAGCTGTCCTTCTTGAGATGGTGGTGCAGAGTCAGGCTGGTAAAGGTATTGCCCTGCCTCAACTTCAACGGACCAGAAGTGAGGTGTGCCCTGTAAGAAGCGCATATTAATGTACGGACGAGAACACGCTGACAGAAATACTCATCGTCTTAACAGTTCCAGTCCCCTGTTTGCCATACTCCGTCACATAATCATAGTCGGCAAGCCTGCCCGTCTTGGTTTTGGGATCCCATAACGCGTTCCAACTGCTAACATCACGGTGCACACGTTGCATTTCCATAAAACCCAGCATGCTGCAAGTGGTTCGGTTTAGGAAGAATGAGGTGCAGTATAAGGAGGGGAACAGACCTCGAAGGATGCCTGTGACTACTTCTCAAGCTTCCAAGCGATTAGAAACTGCCTCTAAGGGTGTCATCTTGTCCTTAAAGACAATTCGATAGTGGAAACGATCTGGGAAGTCGGGGGCCGGCTCTTCGTTCATCTCTGGAAACCCTGATGGCCCGCCGTGGGCCACCGTTCGCTGAGAACTGGAACGAATCGCGCTTGGGCGCATAACGGTAGCGGAGTCGGAAGGAGGCACAGTGATGTGGGAAGAACTGTTGGATACACCAGGAACGCGCTGACCTATCTTCTGATCTGTATACTTGTGCAGAAAATGGTCGTCAAACCACTGTTTAAGTCTTGGCTCTTCAAGCCCAAGCTACTCGACATCCTTTTCGAGTTGATCGAGTTTGTCCCCTTCCAGCTCAACGCCATCTTCTAACCAAACATCCTTCAAGACGAACTGTTGCTGCTGCGGCCCGGCGTCACCCTCACGGTAGACAATCCAAACGCGTGTTGCGCGTCCAATCCCACAATCAGCCTTCCAGTCGCAGAGGACGCTCTCAGTTATGAAGATATGTCCTTTGATGGAGGTCTCCCCTTTGGTTGCACCTTTCACACAGAATTTATACTGTATCTTACCGTCTGAGTTGACAACCCTTTGCATCGTGGGGTCTATACCAATCCGTCGCAGGTACTCGGGATGCTCGCGATATAGGGCTTCCATTCCATCGTTCCTGTTATAGGTAGGAGCGGCGGTGGATGCAGAAGAAGCCTGGGGTATGAGAGTTGAAGTGCCCTCTTCTATATCGGAAGCAGCCACGGGGAAGTACTTGGAATCAGTGAGGGAAAGCGCAAGAACAAACTTGACAAAGTGTGTTGGGCTCTGTGTCAGGAACTGGGTCAATCTGGGTGACATACTAGAACTGGAGGGACACTGCTCACGCTAACCCAGTCGAACTTTTCAGACACAACAACACAGGACCGAGCGTGATACCAAAGTCTAGCTTGGTTATCTTCGACGGAGTATCCAAAAGTGAAGAGACGACACGGATCGTTCCGCAGGATATGGTTCATCCCCCGCAACACTTTGGCCCAACTCTGAAAGAGTGAATCTGAGATGGTAGAGACAAGAAGCGGGTACGTGAGAGGTGCCACACGTCGTTCTCGTTCTTAGTAGCCTTCTCGAATTCTCCCACTGCCAGCAACTGTTCCCAACCAATGATATCCTCCGTTACAGCTGTCTTCAGGAGGTGTATGTGCGAATCCGGTCGCGAGGAGTTGGCTCTTTCGCCCGGGAGAGAGGTCTGTTTCGAGCCGTGCGCAATCAAGGGCCTGCCCTTGCGCCCCTCTTCCTCATCTGCATAATCAATTATGAGCTGCAGAAAGGAGCAGAGCTCCTTGAACGTCACAGCTCCATGCTTCTTCTTCCTAGGAGTTGATGTGGTGTACCCCCAAACCTTCCCTTCCTGCGTGAGTCCACCATTATCATGCTTCTTAAGCAGTCCCATGATTGTTTTAATGATATCATCGCTGATAGGCGGTAGATATTTAACGAAAAACTCCTGAATATTCTTCTCTGGGATGGTTTTGTAATGTTGGGCGAGTTCCCTGCGAGCTGTCGACAGGATTTGGGTACTCTTAGACCCGCGAAGTTCAGGCGCCTTCCTCTTGCTTCCTGAGGCGTTTTCGGTGGCCATCGCGAACTTGGTGATAATCGGAGAAGCGTTGAAAGATCTCCGAAGCCACCATGTGATGGCGTCCGCTTGTGGATCTTGAAAAGTCGACGTTCATGTAAACATCCAGCACAATAAACATGTCGTAAGGAATCAGTGAGACCGGTGGTAACTTGATCGTACGTGTAAGAAGTACAGTCCCAACTCACCGCAAGGGACAAAGACAGGTTCTTTGAATGAAAAAAGGCAATATCGCACTGGCTGTCCCTCGAAGGAGAGAGGGTGCTGAGAGAGACCGAGAGAGTTGCAAAGTCAACCATATTACACTGTACAGTAACTTCAACTTTAGTTGTTACAACTTGCCGTCGGAACAGGAACCTTATTATGTTAGGACTCGGGAATGGGCGACTATGTAAAAGTACTGACTCGCACTGTCAAATCCTTTCTGGTTTTTAAATCCGAGAGCAAAAGGTAGAGAGAATAGACTAGGAGACGGCTTTGGGAACTGGAGCTTTCCCTTCTTGAGCAGCTACATTAGCTGAAGTCCGATGCGTTGTAATCTAAATATAGCAGGCGCGGAAGATGCGTAAGGTTCAAAAACCTTTAGGACGAGCAGGCGGGTAAGAGAAGCAAAAGGGAAAATGGATACCACTAGAGATGTCTTATCCAAGCCTAGCAGGGTTAGTACGAGCACACAAATCGACTCCGGAAGACCGAATCCGCTTCGTGGGGGGCTGAGGTGGAAGTTGCCTCATAACCCGCCGACGAGGAGTGATTGAAGATGAAGAACCAGAGGGACCCTGATTGACGTTTACTGCCTGAGGACGCAGGGGTTGTCGCACATTCCCGACTGACGGTACCACTTCTTCCAAAATGTCTGAGTCTGAATCTGAATCTGAATCGCTGAGGTCAATATAACGTTTGGCGCCACGGTGAACACGAATGGGGCTTGGATTTGAAGCACTCAATCCCAGGTTTTGTTTCTGAGGTAGTGTTGGTTCCTGTTGTTGCAAAATGGGGATCATTTCTCTACATAAGAGGGAGGTTCAGTGTTGGGTCCAAAAGCGCTGTGGTTGAATAACGCACCTGATCGAATCCTCGTCCCCACTACTGTTGTCGTCATAATCGATATCTGCGACAGTGAGAATAGCGTTTCTGCCGCCTCCACTACCCGAACCATCCGATCGACCCTTCCCATGGTCTAGCTCAGGTCCCCTTCTCGCCCTCACGACCATTCGCGCCCAAGTTTCAGCATTTGCGGTGGCCCGCTTCCAAAGTTCCTCGTCCGAATTGCGTGTTCGCACTTCAGCATCTATAGCCACCTGTTGCTGATAGAGCTTCAACGCGGTGTTCCTAGCCTCTTCAGCATCCCTCCTCAAACCCATCTCATGCTCCAACTTCCTCCTCAACCTCTCCACCTCCAAACTCGCATCCTTCTCCCCCTTCGCATGTGCAGCAGAGGAAGACATGTGCCTCTCGCACTGATCCATAAGATGCTCAACTTGATCTTCCAATCGTCGTTGAGTAACGATTGATGTATCAAGGAGATCGTGGAGTCGTTGGTTTTCGGCTTGGAGAGCTTGAGACGCCGAGTCTGGAAGGTAAACGCGTCTGATTACGGGGAAGAGGAATTTTTGAACTTGTTTTGGGAGGTAGGTTCGCTTTTAGAGAGGAAAGACGCGTAAATTAGCTATGCATGGGAGAGTTAACGATGTGTTCATACCTCGGGGCTAACTGCATAAGTCAAGAAAGCGAGTGGATATCCCAATTCAATTCAGCTCGTCGAAGTTACGTTTTAAGAGAATTGACACAAACCGATAGGAAATTCTGTACGACAGGTCGGACAAGTCGAAGTGTAGCCGTCTTGAGGGGCAGAGGTGATGTGTTCTCCCAGGCATTCAGCACAATAAATGTGGCCTTCGCGATCGAGACAATGTTAGATCACATTAGCCTCAAAGAAATACTCCACTGACCGCAAGGGATAGATACCGGCTCTTTCAAGGAGGAAAGACAGATGCTACACTGACTGGACATGGCAAGGACAAAGGCGATATAGTGCTAGGTGAGTTGCCTAGCGTGAGAAACCGGTTGGGACCTAGGTATCATCCGTTGGCAAGCATCATCAAGCTTCAAGGCCTCCGGGTCTCACAAGACTTCGACATACTTCGACATTATGAATAAGGTATGTAACGCGTTGAAAAGCCCATCGATATTATAGTCGTACAACACAAATAAATACTATAATACGAGCCTGACCTATAGCTTGGATTTCGTGGGTCCAATCTTGACCAACTGACTACCCTTCTGAAGCAAGTCGGCAGCCTCGTTGACCATGTTGTCAATGATGTCCTTAGCGGGAGGAACATCATTAATCATCTACATTTTTATCAGCCTTCACGCAAACGAATCGAAAAGAGCGGCTCAAAAGAACTAACCGCAGCTACGGAACCCATCAACCACGGACGAGCTTCCATCGATTTCTCAGGATGTTTTTCAACGTCGTCGTGAACTGGTAGAATACCCTTCGAGGTCAATTCCTTGATTTCAGCCTGTCGATTGTTCTCCCTGCGAGCATAACAGGTCGGTCAGAGACGCGGTCGAAAATACAGACCGTCATGATTTCATACCAATTTTCAATATACGGCGTTTTTCTCACTCGTAACGGCCTACCAGTAAAGATGATCGTTCGAATATCATCACCGAAACTGGCATTGACAATGACGTCCTTATGCATCTTGGGTGCTCCCGCTTCTTTCGATGCTACAAATCGCGTTCCTACCCCTACATCAAGATCAAACATTGAGGAAAAGACCGAATCAAAGGAGAAGAAACAAACGACTCACAAACAGCCTGAGCTCCCCACATCAAATTCGCAGCCAAACTTCTCCCATCGTAAACAGCACCAGCTCCGATAACATAAACAGGTTGCCCATTCAAAGGAGCTTTCTTCCCTTTAACCGCATCTACGCAAGCTGGAATCAAGATACTAGCAGGGGTATCACCTGTATGTCCACCGCCCTCTCCAGCTTGCGCACAGATAATATCTACACCTGCTTCGAGAGCTTTTTGAACATGTTTCGGGTGTCCGACCATGTTCATTACTGGGATTCCGGCTTTGTGAAGTCTGTCGACGACATGGCGAGGCGGGACACCGACGGCGCAGACGAATAATCTGGTCTTTTCTTCGATTATGACGTCAATGAGTTCGTCGAGTTTGCCTTTGGTGTAGTCGTACTGGGAAAAAAGGGATGAAGGGAGGGGGGGTTCACTCTCACGTTGATGAACAAACCACTAGTCAAAACGCACGTTAGTCTTCCTTGCATTTCCTCCAACTTGAGGAAGCAATAGGTCGACACCAAAGGGTGCGTTCTTGTCGTTCAAATCGTCTTTGATAGCTTCAATCTACGGATCGAAGTAGAGAGTAGAGGAAAGAGAGGCCTAAGCAAGAGCGGGAATCGATAAGGCAAAAGCATCCACACTTACCTGCTGCCTCAACACCTTCGGCGTATAGCCAAATCCTCCAATAACACCTAAGCCCCCAGCATTGGTAACTGCAGCTGCCAGCTCAGGACCTGCCGCTACATTCATCCCAGCGAGTAATATAGGGTGTTTGATACCGAACAATTCAGTTATAGGTGTGGATATGACAGACATCTTGTGGTAGTCGGGCCTGAGTTTATGCTTTAGGTCGTTATTGAAATGGGAGTATTTGGGGTCGAAACTTGAAGGCGTTTCTGAGTAATTTGGTTATGAGGGGGAAGAGGCGAAAGAGGAGACAAAGGAGACACACCCTGGTAGCATTTATGTATCCGGCGCCCTTGTCATCGGGGCAAATTCACAAGCTTTCTTGCGTCTCAACCGCTGGTAACCGGATCTTAATTTGCCGGACCTCCGACTCAGGCACAATTGAATATCCAGAAATTCCAGTCCAGGCTAATAGTCACTTACGCTCTCACCGCACATCCGGACTAAGAAGTACCAAGGAGATAGAAGTGTAACGTGGATGGCCGGAATATATGTCTAGTTGAACGTGGCATATGGGTATACTGTAAAGTGATAGGAATGAATGAATTCGGAATATTGAAGGGAAAGAGAAAGTCCTGTAACACAGCATTTCCTTAGCGAGACCGTGCTCTGTAACTAGTGGAGAACCGGTGTTGAATATGAATCATGGTCGGGACAGCATGAACAGAGAACGAAAGCGATAGCGCAAAGAATGGTAGGTGCAAGATCATGAGACATGGCATGACGAGGAAGAAACAAGTGACCTGTATGATATGAATGATTAGCAAGAAAAGAACGAGTACATGAATGAATATGAAAAGGATGTATGTTCCTAAAAAATACAATGCATCAGGAAGATATGAGAAGAGTAGTAAAAAAAATAAGGGGGGAGGAGATCAAGTCGTAGGCGGCGCTTCTTCATCGTCGTTACTAGGAATTCTCTGCATCAGTCTCCTCAGTCTCGCCAGTTCAGCCGCCAGTTGCCTAAAAGCCAGTCGCGGTCAAGAACTAATCATAAGAACGACCTAAAACCAAGTCTTACCTTGCCGTCTCATTCGCCTCCTGTTGTTCCTCAGTACTTCGTGCAACCTCAGCCTTCATCTTAGCTATTTCCTCTGTCCAGGCTTCTTCAATCTCCTTGTTTATCCTCTTATCCTCATCTCTCAACTTATTAAGCGCTTCTCGCCCTTCCGTCGACTTCTGTATTTCCTCAACCAGCGTCCGATACTTCTTCCCCATGGTCTCAGCTTCCTTCTTCAACCGCTCCTCCCGCTTTCGCATCTCGTCCCTCAACTTATCTGTATCATTTTTCCACGATTCCGTCATAGCTTTCAACGAATCTCTCAACGTCACATACTCCCGTTCAGATTTCTGTGACAAAGCAGTTGATTCCGAAAGTTGACTCTCCATTTCTCGTAGTGTCTTTTTTGACGTCGCCGTTTCGGACTTTAACTGACTTTTGACCGATGCCGCTTCCGCCTCTGCCTTTCTTGCACGTTCAAGGACCTAAGAAACTCAGACTTAGAGAGGAATGATCAAGAATGAAACGATAACTCACTTCCTGTAACAGTCTCTCCTTTCTTGCAACAACGTTATTCAATCCCTCATTCTCTAACCTTAGCCTCTCCCTCCCTTCTTTCAAATCCTCCGTCTGCCTCGTCAATTGAGCCACCGTACGTTGCGACAGCCTAAGTTGTGCTTTTGTGTTCTCTAGAGCATTTCGTGCATTGATGACACCGGTTTGAAGGTCGGCCAGGACTTTTGTTGTACCACCTGGTGTAAGTGAAGCCCGTCTAGGTGAAGGTGGTGGCGGAAGGGAAAGTGAAGATGATGACGCATCGGCGTCCAGAGGCGAAAGTTTATTATTCGAGGGTAACGGCTGGCTTGATGAGATTTGACCTCCTCCTCCATCCGCCAATGCGCGTGCATTACCTGTAAGGTCGGTAGAAGGATAATGCATGAACATCGTGGTACGATTCAAAGTAATAATAACTTAACTCACCCACAGAAGCTACCGGTATCCCTAAATCCATCATCCAACACGTTTTTTGTTTCACACGGATTTAAGCTCAAAGTTAGTATGATCAATGATAGAGATTGAGCGAGTTATTACGCACGACTTAGTGTTCGTGTAGGACTAGAATTTCGTTTATGATGTGTTGGTGCAGCCGAACCGACTCCAAACGTTACAGGTATCCCTTCTGGTATTCCTCCGTTCTCATCTAATCCTAATCCATTCGACAAATGTGAATGTGGTTCGCGTGGAGGGGTGGGTAAAGGTAAACTTGATTCGGGCCCTGCGATCCCCGAGAGTACCTCAAAACTCGTTCGTCGCGTCATCTTTCCTGATGGTGTTGAGGTTCCATTAGTAAGTGGGGCATACGAAGGTGTTCCAGCAGTCATTGTCGGAGAGGAGTCTGAGAAAGAGATGTCGGCGTAGGGACGTGGGCCACGGAGGATGATGTTCTCGAGGTTGTGGACTTGCGCTTGTTGTTGTCGGATGCTATGCTTCAGAGTTGAAATTTGATTTCGTACGGCAACTACAACGGGTACTACTCTCAGTATCGCCTCAAGTCCTGTTTGGCTCAACACACCCACCTGGATCGTCGTGCGATATAGAGGGACTTGGGGCTCGATTGGACCGTATGGAAGAACGAGAAGAGGGCCTCGAAAGGGCCGAATATGAACGTTCTCGTAACGGAGAAAGTCCACGAAGTTGGTTTGATAGTTGCGGGCTGTCAGGAGAAGACATTCAACTCTGAGCTAGAGTTTATCGACGCGCTGTTTCCCGTCTCACTAAGAAGGGGACAGAAGAAGAACGCGGTAGCAGTTAGAGAAAACAGGAGCTCATGTTTGTCACTATTGTGTTGAAAGCAGTTCATTGCCGTAGGCGTCGTTTACGATTTTCCACAAAGCCCATATTGCCCAGGTACACTTCATAGCCAATTACCAGTCTATAAAGCCTGAGGAGGGCCACGGTATTTAGACAGGCGTTATAGACCGTGCGAGCGATTTAAGAACTGCCAAAGGAAGACTCCTGCTAGTTGGCTAGCGGAACACCGAACAGTGGCAAAGAAGCGTGACTGTGAGAAGAGGATCACATGGGGCGTGGCATGACGCGCCTTGGGTGTCCCTGGGTATCCTGGTCCACACCGCCTTCACCCACGACCCTCGACTCTGCAGGCAAGCCAAGATGTGTGTTCCTCCGATGTCAAGACTCAAGAAAATGGCAGAAGACATTGTCACTCAAGCGCGTGAAGATCAAACCCTGAGGTTCGCTACTCGAGTCCGAGTCGACGCGTTAATCCACCTCACCAAGCATCCACAGTTCCTTGACTCCTCGACTAATTCGACAGAAGATCGAGGAAAAAGCAGAGTTAGAAGCTGGTACTTTGGACGACAAGAAATATAAGGGTCCGATAGGAGAAGCAATCAAAGCAGCTCAATCTTCACGCGTTCAGGTAAATCTCAACCCTTGGCCTCATGATGACACGCGGTAAACCCCTTCCTTTTGCAGAAGCCATCCGAAGCAAAGAAAAAAGATGCGACTTCAGTCTCGAAACAAGTCGAAGAAGAAGACACCGTCAGCAGTGGTACCAGTGATAAAGTACTAGCAAAAGGAAAGAAAAGGAAGTCAGAGGAAGCCAAGTCGACCAGCCGTGCAACTACAAAAACTAAAGCAAAGAACCAGACTTTCAAATCAGCCGTACGGTCTTCGATTCAGTCATCCAATTACGGTCTCATCGTAACCATTCCATTAGGAATTCGTTCCCACTTCGGACATCGAACCAGATGAACCTAACACATCGGGGAATGCTGGAGAGGCTCCAAGCGAGGTGATTGCTCTATCGTTCTTACTTGGTCTCTGCATTCTGAACCCAAAGCACACGTATATGTCAGGGCGACGACACAGAAACAACGAAACCTCCGCCCAAAAAACGCAAGAAAACTGCACCCAAAAAAGCCGAACCGAGGTCGTCACCTAAACCCGAATCCGGTTCTTCCTCGAAAAGACCAAGTTCTCCTACGGTCGTTGAAGATTCTGTGAGTTGACCGCAATTTGATACCGCTTGCGTTTATACATCGTTCCTCTACCTGTTTTACTCACAGAAGGCGGAGTCGGATATGTCTGATGTCGTTGACGAACTTCCAAAACGGAAGCGACAGTCAAATGGGAAGGGAAAGACAAAAGAGAAATCGGTGAGTAGACTTTGGTCCTCTTTATTTCATCGTTGACAAATATACGGACACCAAGGAAAAGCCTATGAAGCAGAAGAAAACAACTGTGACGCTGAGTAAAGACGAGGCCACGATCAAACGTCTCAAGGTATCCATTCCGTCACGTCTCACTCCTTCCATACGACATGAATGCAATCATTCTTCCTTCTAAGAGTTTTGTCAACGCATGCGGAGTACGCAAAGTTTGGTCAAAAGTCTTCGAAGGCGAGGATCAACCATCCAAACAGATCAGGATACTGAAGGACATCCTTACTGACCTTGGTATGACGGGTCGAATGAGTATGGAGCAGGCGAAAGTGATCAAGGAGAAAAGGGATTTAGCTATGGAGTTGGGTACGTACGAGTGGTCCTCTCCCAATGAAAAATGATTTCTACTCTCACTGACACATCACATAGAGGACGTCCAGAACTTTGAGAAAGCGGTACTTCGACAGGGATCCCGTCGGTCTCGAAAGTCTACGCCTGCGAAAGAAGAAAAAGAAGACGAAGAACGTTCGGATCCGAGTTCTGGGGAAGCGGAGGACGCTCGACCTGTCAAACGGAAGGTATGTTTGACGTTCTGCTCATTTCGTTCTTTTCAAACTGAAGCTTCGAACGTGCAAGGGTAATGCAAGGCAGAGTATTATGGCGTTCTTGGAAGATCAAAGTGATTCCGACTAGGTTTATATAAGGTCATTTGTTTGTGTCGTGTAGGCGTATCCCCAGGCCTCACCCGCGCGCTTCACCTTTTCCCTTCGTCCTGATTTAATGCTTATTTTACAAGATATCACATCGCAACACCATGTAACTTCGATGTCAATGCTATCTGTTTCGTGACTACAAGGGAACTGGTCTGTTCGCTTTCTACTCTGCGTAGTCTGACACTCCTGTAATCGTTGAAGGGTATAGCAGTCGAAAATATCCCATCTGTGATTAGCTGTGAGCGAGCGATGATATATCAAGTACCTAGTCGATCACTTGTTTCTTTTTCATTTAAGTAGTGCGGGGAGTTCCCGAATTCGAACCTTCTCCCTCCCGTTAGCCGCGGAGGCCCATTCTTTCTTTCTTTTTTTGTTTGGGTTGGTATTTTCTTTTCTCTATATTTTTTGACTTGTGCTACTGTCATTTCTTCTTTAGATCCTCTTTCTGTTATTCACCGTTCTGTTAAGTTTGTTGTACTCGTAATTATGTAGAATAGGTATTTGTCGGTTCCTCGCAGCGCGGGAGCGTGAGAAATTTTCAGTCTTCAAAGCTTCACCACCAGTGTCGAACAACACTCTATGACGGGACAAAACTTTGAAAGACTACTCCGATACACAAGGAACAATCATGGCGAGTTTAAAATCCTCCCGCAACTTCTCACATTTCCCGTGTGTTGCCGCCAGGAGCTCTGGGCGCCAGCACTGTATATCAGCTGGCTCTAGCCTCCAAAGGATTGCGGATACGGATTCAAGTGCTGCACTCAGATCCAAATCCATCCTTTCTTTCGAATGACACTCATGGATAGTGACACTGAAAAGTCATTCACGAATCTTCAAGAGAAGCCCGTTCAAAAGGCCGAATCTGGCTCAGGCGCCAGTATCAATATTGATCGAGATGCTGAACGTCGATTATTGAGGAAGCTGGATTGGTATTTACTACCCTTGTTTGGATTAATATGTGAGTGCCATGTTACGCCTATAAATTGAAGACTCCTGACTCCAAAACTCCAGACTGTACAAATTTCGTTGACAGGTCAGGTTTCTCTAGATCATTGCTTTCCTGGTCATTGACATCAAGATCAGGACGGCAATCGGTGCATAAAAATTCGACAAAGACTCGCAGATCTAGTACCCTAACACTTTACCACGGCAGGAAATGCTAAAATCTCGGGCATTGAAAAGGATCTTCGTTTGGTCGGCTTCGATTACAACATTGCACTCACCGTATTCTACATCTTCGTGCGTCCCCCCATCTTTCTCGTTCCTGAAACTGATTCTATGTTCTACGTCAAAAAGTTCCTTGCTGCCGAAATTCCTTCCAACCTTGCATTGAAACACTTTGGCTCGTGGTGGCTGGCAGCTATGGTTACTACTTTTGGCGTTGTTGCAATTGGTACAGCATTCGTGACCTCATTTGCTGGTCTATTGGTGACGAGAGTGTTCTTGGGTATCGCGGAGGGTGGGACACTGGTACGAAGTACCTCTGAGCTTTCCTTGGATGTACTATATCTCACGTTGCGACTTTGCAAGTCCGGACTCACCTATCTTCTTTCTCGGGTGATTTTTTTTTCGATTTCTTTTCAGTTTAGATCGTTGACGTTTTCTTTGTAGTATTATCGTCGCTCAGAACTTGTATTCCGCATTGGGGTATTCTTTGGCACATCACCGGGTTTCGCCGGGGCCTGTGTGTATTGTTTCGAATTTTGAGATCTGTTTTGTTTAGCTCACTCTTGTCCACGTAGTTGGTGGTTTATTGGCATCCGGCATTCTTAGCGTCGATGATATTGGCACAGTCAAATCTTGGAGGAAGATATTTCTGGTCGGTATGTAGCATTTTACTCACCAAACCTACACGATGAACGTCTGACTTTGGAACAGAGGGTCAGTCGCTTTCCCCCGGAGTGCGCCACCACTTGGGACTCAGATTTAACTAAATACATAGGGATCATTACGACCGGGATCGGCCTTCTCTGTTTCCTAATACTACCTACTGATCCTCAGCATACCCGAATGTTTAACGAAGAAGAACGAGCTCTTGCATTGGCTCGTCTTGACGCCGACCAAAGCGTAAAAACTCAGGGAAGGAAAGAGAAGACGTCGCTCAAACTAATTATTCGGTCCTTCAATTTCAATGTAAGACTTTTATAGTTATGCTACAGCCTACAATCTCTTACTATTCTCCAGACCACTATCTGCGCAATCTGCTACTTGCGTAGGGAAATCTTGTCTTCTCGGGCTGAAAGAGTTCTTACACGATTTAAAGTCATCAATATCTCGTTCCAGGGCCTTAGCTTGTTCATGCCCACAGTGATAACGACTTGTCAGTCTTCCCGCTTCTTTTATTAGCTGTATCCCTTCTAACTTGCTGAATCAACAGTGGGGAAATACAGTAAGTTCAACGAACTCCCCTCCGTATCGCGCTAGTTCCACTGACGTTCCATCACACAGCCGTAGTCGAGTCTCAACTCCGTACGGTCCCTCCATATCTTGTAGGCGCCGTATGGGCTGCATTCTGCGCTTACTCTAGTTTTCGATTGAATCAAAGAGCCATATTCATCCTTCTCTCGGTTTCACTCATGGTTTTGGGGTATGCATTGGCCGTGGGGACGAAAGATCCGCACGCTCGGTGAGTGCCTCGAATAAATTAAGACCCAGACGACGTTCGACGTTGGACATTTATTGCATACTACTTACAGATACGCCGCTTGCTTCTTGTCAATTACTGGTGGAAGTAATGCTGGTCCTATGGTGCTTGCTTGGGGTACGGGGAATGCAGCGCCTGATACCATAAAGGCCGTCACAACTGCTATCATTCCTGGTACGAGCGATTAACCAAGAAATTATTTTTCATGGATTGTTGACCCGGACCGTACACTTCAGGTATCGGGACACTGGGCGCAGTGATTGCGCGAGTGATGAACAAACCTATCCTATTTGTCGACAGGACACTTACATCTCTCTAGTGTTTGGACATACCTTCCGACGGATGCACCTGATTATCACAAGGGTAATTCTTTAAACTTGGCCACAAGTAGTTTTACCTGTGTGCTGGTGATTATCGCTGTCTTATATATCCGTCTGGAAAACGCGAAGAGGACCCGGGGCGAGAGGAACTATCGCTTGGAGGGCAAAAGCCCGAGGGAGATTGAAGAGCTTGGGTATCTCCATCCAGAGTTTAGGTATCAGGTATGAGGGCGGGAGATATATGCTCCGCATTGTTGTTGTACATAATACAAGTCCTGCTTTCGTGTGTGAATGATCAAATCTGTGATACCCAGACGAAGCAGCTTTGTAAATTTATCAAGTGCCTTAAATCCCCGCAAACTTGCTACCTTCAATACGCATTACTCCTGGGTGAACTCACATTGAAATTGACTGCTCTTGGCACGGATTTCCACGAGGTTTTGTCTTTCCGATCGGTGTCGACGCGCGCCGATCCGAGTCCCCGCTCCTTGTGTGTTGGGGTCGGTGAGTAGGATCAGGAAACACAGTAGTCCGGTGGTAATGATACCTGGCAATGACGGTTTGAGTTTTATATTCTCTCTGAACAAATAAATCTACCCTCTGTAGGGAAGTGAGTGCGAAAGAAAGCTAAGCGACACGAACCGATTAAGAAATCTCCGCCAAAATTTGACTGTACCTACATCCCCAACGATTAATTAAAAGCTCAGACGCTACTAACCCTCCAACTGTATAAAATTACTTGTCAATTCAAACTATGCAGAAACGGGTCAAAGAGGAGGGACTCGCAAGCGCCGCCCAGGCAAGGGGACAAGTCAAAGAATATTGCGACACGAAGAACCAGTTCCGATCGTTGATAATACTTCAAACGGGTGATCAGAATAATGAATTGAACTACGTTGAAAAGAGGTATACAAGACCAGACTGATGGTGATAAGATCGCGGGTAAAGCCTTGACTTGCCCAATAAGTACGTCGGTCCATAAATTGAAATGCAAGTTTAATTAAAGATTCTCACAGATTTCCTCAAGAAGAATTATGCACAAAAACAGATCTGTCGTACGAGCTGGAGAAGAGGTTGTGTTGGGATTAAATTACTCCCGAAATGTTCAAAGACTTGGGTTCATTGGCTTGAAGTTAGGTGCATTTCAATCTGGTTCGGACAGGAATGGTCCAAAGACATCTTCCTAGTACGTTTATCTTCTTGGGAGCACTCCAGTGTTGGCTGTCGTAATTTTGGCAAATGCATGGAAGAGCCCATGGAGAAGAAAGAGTAGAAACGGCAATTGCCGGTCCTTCTTTGAGCGTCACGCCGTCGACTTTAGGCCCGGGATCTTCAGCCAATGACCTCAAAGCTCACCCGTTTGACGAAGTGCAGGCTGACTGAATATGAATTCCACCTCGTTCTATTGACATCTGTGCTCAATCTCGATGTGGAAACTTGATCAAGCACAGGGCTCGGCCTCAGTAGTACTCGAACCTACACATCGTCAACGGCTTTACCCGTGTTGTCCCAAGCCGCTGTACGACGCATAGATCTGGAGAAAAGAAGACGATGATTCACGTAGTGTTGACACCATTGCAAGGATTAGCAATTTCTTGAAGGTGCGTTTCACGTTTTCCAGATTTCTCGTCAACCGTTCCGATCTGACCGTGATTGTGACATTCACTCTATGCATCTAGACACTTTTTTCAAACCTCAGAATGACTCTAAATCTTGATCTTGAAAGTGACTCTGTAGTTGATTGATCTATCAGGATCTCTATCAAGTCTCCTTGAAACTGAACAACAAATCGCGTCCGTGTCAATGATCATCGATCATGATTCATGAAAAGTTCACCAATCCTGCTGCTAGACTCGAAAAATCTCAATAAAGCCACTTCTTGTTCCATCTACGTTCTTGACGCTCTCTCACTCTCAATAGAACCACCTCAGTCACACTCGGATGCAATCAACAAGACAATAGCAAGATCCATCATAGCAGATACCAAACGAACAAGATATTCGGACAGCCGTTCTTACCCAAGTCAGACTTGATATCTAAACCCCGGGTGCAAATACCCCAATTCTTCAATCTCTTTCCCATCTTTCCCTTCCAACCTGTAATTCCGCTCGCCGCGCTCCCTTTTCGCATTCTCCCAGCGTATATAAGCAAACAGAAGGAGTACTAGCATGCCTGAGAGAATGCTGGTAGCGAGGTTCAATGAATTCCCCTTGTGATAATCCGGGAGGTATGTCCAAACCCTATATTTCATGTAGGCTCAGCCTTCATTAAGGTGATTGTCGCCGGGGCGACTCACGCTATGATAGAACCCAATGAACCGACACCTTGAGAAATATGAATGAGAGGTCGAAAAAAAAGAAGGATCCAAGTCCAAATATACCCACCAGGAATGAGAGCCGAGGTTACGGCTTTTACAGTATCGGGAGCAGAATTCTCGGTCGCCCAAGCCAGTATCGTTGTTCCAGTATTGCTAGCTCCACTTATCGAAAGAAAACACGCTGCGTATCTGTTCGAGTTTTAAGTACAATCATACCCTGGCAGCTGCCACATACCCGTACTCACCGAGCATGAGGTTCTTTTGTTCCTATCGCAATTGCGTATCCAGTGATCACGAACAAGATTGAGATGAGGATGAACCCAGTACGATGCTTGAGGCGGAAACTGAGATATCCGCAGGAGACAGCCCAAATGGAACCAACCAAGTACGGCGGAACGGTTCGAAGCTGAGACTCGACTACAGCTGGAAAAAGTATGTAAAAAGAACTTTCCGGAAACAATCACCGGTATGCTCTCACTAAATCTGCCCACTGCGCAAGTGGATTAACAGAAATGTCCACTTCAGAACTCTGGGCGGAAAAACTTACGGCTTGCTACAACGGTAGGCATGAGTAGACTAAGCCCCTGGAAGGTGATATTTAGAACTGTAAAACAGGTTTTTCATCAATAAATAACCCTTTCTGGGGCAGAGAGGCATTCCCTGAAACGAGAACATACGCGCGAAGCATAGGCTAGTCTTTGAGAGGTACTATGAATCGTCGACGTACAAGAGGAAATCTTTGGACTCACACTGAGATTGAATGATCTCAGAACGAGAGCGAACGAGGCCTTTTCCGTCCGTTCTTTCGTTCCCGCGTTCGGCTGATCAGCGTCGATTCGAGCCAAAGCAAGTCTCTGCTCTTCTTCGTTGAGCATACGCGTATTTCGAGGATCGTTCGGGAGGATCAGGAAACATATCAGTCCAATCCCGGTCGTTATTATCCCTGTTGTTGTTAACTAAGCTTGCTTTGCCTGGATTCAGCTAATCAAACGAACCCTCTTCATTGAAGGAATCAGCACCAACAGACGATGTTTTGGCAGTTGAATGAGTACGCACCGATCAAGAACATCTTCCGCCAAGACCTTACAATACCTATGTCACCTACGGTGAGTAGCCCAGATGCCAATAATCCTCCGACTTGTGTCCACGGTATTGATGTAAAAGTAAAAGATTGGAGATCGGAATTCAACATCGAAGATGGGGGTGGGTACTCACAAGCTCCTCCCAGCCCCGGAGTTAGGCCAAAAAAAATTCCAACGCGAAGAACAAGCTCCGATCGACGATAGTACTTGCGAAAAAGCGAATTAGAAGCCAAATTGAGGGCACCGTGACACGGCCGACTGTAAAGCGCACTTTAGAGAGGATGTAGACACACCCAGACTTTTAGGTATCAGTCGGAAGTTGACTAGGGAGATCAGTTGCAAGGCGAACAGGCTTCCGCTATCCCCAGAAGAGCCCTTGTAACTAGTAATCCAACGTATGAAGTTACAAACGCGGTCCCGATGGATATTAACCCAAAAGAAGTTATCGTGACCGAGAACGAAATAGAACCGAACTGCTTCAAAGCAAGGTTTGGAGGCACTTCGGCGAAAAGGAACTTGTGGAGCATATTTAGACAAGGCATCGACAGTTATGATTCAGCATACTCACAAAGACGTAAAACACGGTGAGTGCAATGTTAAAGTCGAAGCCAGACAAGTGGAGGTCCTTTTCAATCCCGGCGATTTTGGCATTGCCTGGATACAATCAATATCGGCTGTAGAGCTTTTCGGGATCTCTGAGCGTAGCGATAGAAGTCCTGAAAATTGTCGGGTTAAGAATGTCATCGTTCCAAAAGAATTTCGAGAAATGTCCGCACTTGTCAACGAAAGCGGTACAAGCTACCATGCTATCAGTAGCTCGTCGATCAGTAACCAACTCGGAGACTCACAAAGCAGAGTAAAAAGAGGTAACAAGCTCCAATCCAACTTTCTCAGAAGTCGACGCTCAGCAATCGGATCGATGTCGCTGATACTTGTTCCACCTGAAGTAGTTTCGAGTTTTTGGTCTTCTGAGCGGTGATCGACGAATTGTTGTAGAGAAGAATCGCATACCTGCAGAACGCATGAAATGCAGAAGACGACTTTCTTGCGTTCGAGGACTATTCAGTCGCCATGGCATGTTTGAAACGTTAACGTTGAAGCTTGAAGGGTTGAAGTTGAGAACAAGTTGAGGAGCGGCAATGCCGGTCCTTACGCGTAAGGCCCATCCGACACCTACATTCACAGCGATCTACCAACAAGTTCAAACCTGATATCTAAACCCCGGATGCAAATACCCCAACTCCTCTATCTCTTTCGCATTTTTCCCTTCCAGCCTGTAATCCCGCTCACCCTGTTCCCTTTTCGCATTCTCCCAACGGATATACACAAACAGAATAAGTACTATAACGCCAGAGAGAACACTGGTAGCAAGGTTCAACGAATTCCCATTGTGGTAATCTGGTGCATCGGTAGGAACATAAGTCCAAACGCTGCAATTCGAGTTTGAACGAGTCATCCCAACGAGTTTTGCAAGGAAAACTCACGCTATGATAGATCCCAATCCCCCGATAGCTAAATCATGAAATAGCAAGTATGATTTATAATTAGTTACGATACGGAAAACCTTTCCAACTCAGAAAACACCCACAGGGGAGAAGAGCTGAAGTTACGGCTTTTACCGTATCGGGAGCAGCATTCCCGGTCGCCCAAGCCAGTACCATCGGACCAGCGCTGGTCGCTCCAGCTATGGAAAGGAAACACGCCGCATATCTGCTCATCAATTGAGCCCGTACGACTTTTAACCCAACTCCATTAGTGAAAGGCAAACACTCACCGAGCATGGGGTTCCCTTGTCCCTATTGCGATCGCGTATCCAATGACCATAAACACATTTGATATGAGGACAAACCCAGTCCGATGGTTGAGACGGAAACTGGAGTATCCACAGAAGATGGCCCAAACCGAGCCAAGCAGGTACGGCGGGACGGTTCGAAGCTGGGACTCGACTACAGCTGAATGGAAGAGAAAGCGGGGATCAAAGAGACCCGTCCGTCAGAGAAAAATTGGTATACTCTTACTAAATCTTCCCACTGGAAACGTTAACTGGGTAAGCCGAGTGTCAGATTCAGGGCAAATTGGAATCTCACAGCTTGCTACAACGGTAGGCATGAACAGACTGAGGCCTTGAAATGTGACATTGAGGACTGCGGCAATTCGTCAACAATTCCACATGTGCTGATATCCATAAAAAACAACTTACGCGCGAAACAGATTGCACACAGAGTGGTCTGGAGAAGCCATGAACGGTGGGAAGTGCAATCAGAAACTCCTCGAAACTCACATTCAAATTGAATGATCGAAGCACAAGGGATAATGAAGCCTTTTCCCTTCGACCTTTCGTCTCTGTAATCTGATCAGCATCGATCCGGGCCAACACAAGCTTCCGTTCTTCTTCATTTAACATCCGCGTATATTGAGGATCAGTCGGGAGGATGAGGAAACACAAGAGTCCAATCCCAGTCGTTATTATACCTGTGATTTATCAAAGGTCATAGAACTGAGTTTTGGATGATTTTGATAAAACACACCCTCTTCAGTCAAGAAATTAGCAACCACAGGAAGTGCCCGGCGAGTTGAATGATTACGCACCGATTAAAAATATCTTCCGCCAAGACCTTACACTACCGATATCACCAACAGTAAGCAATCCCGAGGCTAACAGTCCTCCAACTGTACAGACGTCAATGAAACCGCCGCTTGCACTGAAAAGACGTATACTCGCACGCTCCCCCTAGCCCGGGGGCCAAACCAACAAAGATCCCTACACGAAGAACGAGCTCTGTTCGACGGTAGTACTACAAAAAATCATTTAGAAGGAGAAACGTGGCTTTAGGCTGATCAACAGGGACAACGCACCCTAGAAAGGATGTATACAGGGCCACACTAATGGGTTATAATCATCATCCATAAAATGGTCAAGATCGGTGAGCTGCAAGATCATACCAGCGTACAAGCTTCCGCAATCCCTAACAGAGCTCTCGTTACCACAAGTCCAGCAAAGGATCTCACAAACGCAGTCCCAATAGAGATCAACCCATAGGCCGTAATTGAGGTCGAAAACCATACAGAACCAAAGTGCTTCAAAGCAAGATTCGAAGGTACTTCTGCAGCGAGGTACTTAAAAAGATATCAGGCAAACGGGTCAAAAACTCGTGATCGGCCGAACTCACGAAGATAAAAAAGACAGTGAGTGCGATGTTAAAGTCGAAACCAGCCAAGTGGAGGTCCTTTTCGATGCCAACGATTTTAGCATTCCCTATATGATTATCGGCTCTCAGCAATGAGGTATTCAAAGTCCCATAACGTACCGATAGAAGTCCTGATAATACCAATTTAAAAAATTGCCGTGGAGGAGATCGAAGAGAAACCCTTACTTGTCAATGACGGCGATGCAATCTACTGGATATTTGGTTGCTTGTTCAGTTCAGATGTGATTCCTGTAACTCACAAAGTAAGGTAAAAAGAGGAACCAGGTACCAATCCAACTTTTTTAGAAGTACACTTTCGGCAACTGGGTCAATGGTATCACTCTTGTTTGTTCCAAGCGAAGTAGTATCGAGTTTCTGGTCTTCCGAACTGGGATTGGTGCGGCGCTGCAGGAAAGCGTTATGGGCATCCATGGCTTTTGAGAGAAAAGCAAGGTGAGCTGCACCATTAAATACCTTGAATAGAGTCACACAGCTTTACTTCAGATTCCAGAGGAACAGGTACCTCTCCCCCTTAATTTACCCTTTGATCCTGATGGCGCTTTTCATTGAGCTTGAATGCCGAGTACCACCTGCTCATCGGGATCATAAACATGGCCACTGTTACTGCTGGGGTTACTCGCTGGGATCCATATTCCGGTTACGTGAAAAGGCACTAGTCCAACAATTGGTTCTCTCATCGCGAGAAATTTTGCCCCAGTCATTCTCCGTCGCCGTCGCCTCTCCATCATCCAATTCTCGAGGAAGAATAACCACCTGAAACATCCGTACACTGCAGGGTGAGTTTGCGGATTCTTCTGTCGGAGATGTACCTGAGAGGTCGCTTCCTGAACCGGTGAAGGGAGCCGGCGGTTGTGAAGAACGGTGGCATCTGCAGAACATATCGGAGTTGGGGAGAAACCTGGAATAAATGAATGGGAACTCGAATAGAATTTGAGAGGGTTCGGCGCACCAGAGGAAGTACTGTGAGAAGAAAAAAGGTCATTGCCGTAGGTTTAGCTACTCACGTGGGCGAACGAAATTTGTTCAATTTCACAATAAGAACAAACAAGGAAACCGGGCTGCCTACCTGACGCCTCGAATCTGTTACTTTCACAACAAAGAAACCGCCCCGATACGAGTGTGAAGATACAAACTACAAGTGGGTTGCTCCATTTGTTACTGTTTTTCTTACTTGTTCTGAATCATGAAGTGAGGTTCAGAAACTGAGATAGCTACATAGTAGAGGATGGTATCTGCACAGAATTTTTTAGGTGATGGCCAAGTTGCCTTCTGAGTTCATACATTATCCTGATCAAAAACTTTCAATTGGAATTAGGTGCCCAAAGATAATTCCCTTGTAAAGGATCAAACTCAGAGTCTGGCCTCTTCAGAAATGTCACTATTGTGAGGTGTCTACAGTGAGATAACTTTAGGGAGAGTTTCTTACACTAAATATTATACATATCTAGCAACATGTCTATAAGTGTACAACTTGAAATCCTACCCAACATCCTCACCACTGTTCCTTCTTCAGGACATCAACTCTTTCAAAAGAACAAAAACCCCTTCTCTTTCAGAGATAGCTGCTGTCTCTAGCTCCTGCAGTGGAGTCTTGAGACTATCCTCTTTTACACGGCAATTTTTACTGTCTGTGGCCCTACATTCACATTGAGGGTCAACCTCTCCAAACATCATCTCCTTCATATCAACAATAGGCACCTGAAGATAACACTAATTTAAGTACCCCACTTGGCTTTGTTTTGCTCAGATGGGTTGAAGGGAAATCTTTGAAAGATGATTTTGAATTGAAGGCCATAACAAGAGCTCAGACATTGGAGTTGGGAAGGGCAGTGGCTGCAGGGCTATTACCTGTAAGAGGGTAAAGACACATCTGGTGGTACACATTGTGAGTTTTGTGTTGTCTGGGTGTCAGTTTGAAGGTTTTCTTGTCAAGACCTTGCTTTCTTGCTGTTATGTTCTGTATTTTGGATGGCCACCATAATCACAGTGAACAATAAATGGTGTATATCCATATGAAATGAACTTGGTCATCAGCAAAAACTGGAGGTGGATATACCCCCTGTATATCCTATGTCACAGGTCCAAACACCCTACACTGGTCACAGTGGGATCTGACCAAGTATATAACCTCGGGTGGTATAGTTATATAACCCAAAACCAGAAGAGGTAGTTTTGGGAGTTCTGGCAAGATTTGGAAGGTATAGCAGGTTGTCAGCAATGTAACAAGTATCAGGGACTATAGCACATACTGGAGATTATCTTGAGTTTCCTGTAGTATAACAGGTTTTTGAGGGTTTGGATTGGTTTTGTTGGTTATAAGGGTTGCACTATGTTCTAGAGCTTTTGGTCAGTAGAACAAAAAGCTTCTATTTTACCTTTGGGCTTTTACTGCTCATGGCTACACTATTGTACTTACTTTTTACTACTTGATATTTATCTTATTATTTCATTTCTATGTCCAATTACTTATTTACTTACTGGAATTTTATGACTAGGGGGAATTGAGCTCTAGACCTTAGAAAAAGTGTTTTATTGATGCAAGCATGTTATCCAACTGAGCCATTGTACCATTATAATTTACACACCACTTGTTTTACTTATACCCTCATTTACTTTGACTTACAAATGTATTTTTTTGTATACTGGGGTGTTCCCCAGACTAATGTTACTATTCTGAGGCTATTCCGGCATCTTTGAACAAGAAACAGCAACAAACTCATGGCAGACCTTGATGCCCTGCACTAGTTATTGATTTTAATATTGGGAGTGTTTTGGCAAGAAACAATGATTGTAACTGTTTGGGAGACTTCATTCCAGTCATGAGGGTTTTAATCTCAGTTATGTCTGTGGTTTGAGCTGAGTTACAACTCCCTGCTATGGTTTTGAGCAGTTATAAACTTCTTACAACCAGGTTCTGACTAGGTCTTAACTTCCCACTACAGTTTTGAGGTGTTATAATCTTATTATAATCAGTTCTGACAGGTTTTATTCTGGTTATTACATCTTGTTATGGTTTTGAGAAATTATATACTCACAGTGTGGGACACAGTATAGGAACAGTAGGTTTTGACCCCAGTTTGAATCTTCCAGAACCCATACATGCTAGATTCAGGGTTTATAAAGGGCAGAAACCAGACCTATCTTTTTACAGTTTTTGCTGATGGTTTTACAATATTATGGTGTAGACTTTGAAGACTAACATTGAGGAGGCACTTACTAATTTATCTTACCTTATCTAGCGATTGTGTGTGGACACATTTTGGTTCAGCCTCCCGCCTCGAAGAGGCCTATTCCCCTTCATAGCTAACTATTGGTTGCGATTTGGTTGAAATGATGGAAACGGCAAATGCCGGCCCATAATTCCGCATCCGTCACATACACAGTGCAGGCTCCAGATCCTAACTGGAAGGTAACGAACGTAAGTAGACACCAATTTAACGCGGTACGTCAATGTACTTCTGTTTCCAACTTGCAAATGATATTCATACTAGAGTCTCCTGGCAACTCAGATTTGATACCTAAATTCCGGATGCAAATACCCCAACTCTTCTATCTCTTTTGCATTTTTTCCTTCTAGCCTGTAATCCCGCTCACCTCGTCCCCTTTTCGCATTTTCCCAACGGATGTACGCAAACAAAACCAGTACTAGAATACCCGAGAGGATACTGGTAGCAAGGTTCAATGAGTTTCCGTTGTAATAATCCGGCGCATCAGTAGGGACATATGTCCAAACACTGTATTTCATATAGACTCGGTCTTTGATCAAGGGGATTACCACAGGCTGCAGGGCGACTTACGCTATGATGGAACCCAATGCACCGACACCTTATAGATATGACCGGGGGGTCAATTTGCTTCAGATATGTTGAAAATGTGTCTAAGCTCAAAATACGCACTGGGAATAAGAGCTGAGGTCACGGCTTTTACAGTATCAGGAGCAGAATTTCCAGTCGCCCAAGCGAGCACCATCGGGCCAGCATTGCTAGCGCCAGTTATCGAAAGAAAACACGCTGCATATCTGTTAAAGTTTTCAAGGTTTACATCACACCCAGCCGACAAGCACCCGTACTCACCGAGCGTGAGGTTCCTTTGTTCCTATCGCAATTGCGTATCCGATGATCATCAATACAATTGAGATGAGAATGAACCCAGTACGATGTTTGAGGCAAAAACTGAGATATCCGCAGAAGACGGCCCACAACGAACCAACCAAGTAGGGTGGAACGGTTCGAAGCTGAGACTCGACCACGGCTGATTAAAGGGAAGGAAAGTCAGGAGAATTTCTATCGGAGAAACAGATATCTTCCTACTAAATCGGCCCACTAGAGACTAAGTCAAAAAACAGTCAGGTTTTTAGGATACTGAAACTTACAGCTCGCTACAACCGTAGGCATGAATAGACTAAGCCCTTGGAAGGTAATGTTTAGGACTGTAAAGAGCTTTCGTTAACACACTCTCCGGGCAGATTTTCATGAACAGGACATACGCGCAAAACAAATTGCACATAAGGTGGTCTACGAAAGGTGTGATTCTTACGCACGCAACAGGAAATCTCTAGACTCACACTGAAGTTAAATGATCTAAGAACAAGAGCTAAGGAGGCTCTTTCCGTTCGTCCTTTGGTTTCCGTGCTCTGATCAGCATCGATTCGAGCTAACGCAAGCTTCCGCTCTTCTTCGTTAAACATTCTTGTATATTGAGGATCCGTCGGGAGGATCAGGAAACACATGAGTCCAATCCCGGTCGTTATTATTCCTATGGTTGTATAAAAAGAACTTAAGTTGGTTCTCTCTTTCTTTGGGTTAATTTGATTAAACGAACCCTCTTCATTAAAGGAATAAGCATAGCAGGGGGTGTTCGGGGGTTGAATGATACGCACCGATTAAGAATATCTTCCGCCAAGACCTTACAATGCCTATGTCACCTACGGTGAGCAGCCCAGAAGCTATCAATCCTCCGACTGTGTCCGGATTATTGCTTAAAAATCAAACTACCTACATTGTGGAAGAGATACTCACAGGCTCCTCCCAGCCCCGGAGATAAACCAAAAAATATTCCCACGCGAAGTACGAGCTCCGATCGACGGTAGTACTGCGGACGAAATTAGGACCAAAACTGGAGTTGAAGACGCACGGCCGACTGTGACGCACTCTAGAAAGGAGGTAGACAAAACCGGACTTTCTGGGCATCAGCCGGAGGACGACCAAGGAATCAGCTGCAAGGTCGTACCAGCGAGCAAGCTTCTGCTATCCCCAGAAGAGCTCTTGTAACTAGTAGTCCAGCGTATGAAGTCACAAACGCGGTCCCAATTGAGATCAACCCAAAGGATGTGATCATGGCTGAGAACCAGACAGAACCGAACCGTTTCAAAGCAAGGTTTGAAGGCACTTCGGCGAAGAGGAACTTGTGGAACATATCAGACAAGCATCGGAATTTATGATTCAGCGTACTCACAAAGATGTAAAACACGGTGAGTGCAATATTGAAGTCGAAACCAGCCAAATGGAGGTCCTTTTCGATGCCAGCGATTTTGGCATTGCCTGTATACAATCAATATCGGCTGTAGAGTTTTTCGGGATCTCCGAGCGTACCGATAGAAGTCCTGAAAATGAATCAAGTTGAAAACGTCAACGTGCCAAATAAATTCGCGAAAGGTCCGTACTTGTCAATGAAAGCGGTACAATCTACCAGGCCATCATGCGTCAACATCTCGATCAGTACCGAAGTCGGAAACTCACAGAGCAGAGTGAAAAGAGGTAACAAGTTCCAATCCAATTTTCTCAAAAGTCGGCGCTCAGCAACTGGATCGATGTCGCTGACACTTGTTCCACCTGAGGTAGTTTCAAGTTTCTGGTCTTCTGAGTGGTGGCCGATGGAGTGTTGCAGTGAGACATCATGGGCGTCCATGGCGGGGAAGTAAGGTAATAGTTGAACGTTGAGTAGTTGAGCTTCAATCGCGCTATTAAATACCTTCACCAAGTCATGAGGGCGTGAAGCTCGATAAAAACGGTTTATTATGCAAGGTACGAACTTGCTTACAGTATTTAGTCCATGTTTATCTCCCATACGCACTTGACCTACCCCATCAAAAGTAGCGGCTTAATAGAATGCTTTCAAACCCAACGTGAGAAGCTACATTGAGGTTCCTGACTACACAATTCGTTCCCCATTATAGGCGGAATACTGAAAGTTATACTGTCGAAGGGAGGTGTGATTTAAAGCGGCCGATAGCGGTGTTCCTAGTTGAATTTTACGTTCCATCGAGCCATCTTCTCTGCTAGATTTGTGGTCATTTCAGAAATCGAATTAAATTGTTGATACAGTACGTTATCATGATCCGCTTGACTGTGTAAAAAACCGGGCGCCTTCTCCATCCGGTATCGCTATAATTTGGGACCGATTCGTTTTCGCAAGTATTGAGATGCACTTTCGCAATAGGGTTATTGGCGTGCCAGATAGCGGTGATTCAATTTCAGGTTCCGTGATTTCATAGAAGGTCATAATGGTATTCAGGCGACCTGTCGACGCGACCTAGAACAAAGAAGCCAATGATTAACTCCAAAATTATATTAACAGAACGAGACGTACCCAGGTATGAAGAGCTTCAGCCCATTCTTCAGGAGACCGCCAGTACAGGATAATCGATCTTGCCTGCTTCGGAGGCTCGTATTCCGCAAGTCCCTTCCCAATCATCGCCTCCATAATATAGCTGAGATAGGAGGGTAACATTCTTCCTGGGAAGCCCTAATTTCTTCAGATTTCGCGAATAGTAAAAGGACAGATCACGCACGATTAATTCGCTCATTGCGAAGAATTTCGTCCCAATCATTTCCCGTCGCCTCACAGTCTTCTATCCTTAAGTAAAACAGCCTCTTGAAACGTGCGTATTCCGAGATTAGCCTGATCCATTGCTCTGTTGCAGTCGAGTTCGTGATGGGATTAGGCTGCCTCCTGGACCGAATTAAAGAAACCTCAAATCAGTTTTCTGGGCAAGTCGCGAGTGAACCAGCTGGCTGACGTGAAGAACGGTGGTGCAGAATGTATTGAAGGTAAAAGGAAACCTGCATGAACAGATGAGAATTCGAATTGACCTTTAGGGACAGGGCTCACCGGTCGAAGTGGTGTGAGAAGAGAATGCCATGGCGATGCGCGGCGCGAGCCTCCACCTACGTTCAAGCCTCGGATATCGGTGGAAAGTGTCGCCTCTCAACGGACCGTTCTGAGTTCATAGAAAACTGGATTCATCAGGTGATAGTTAAGGATCGCAAGTACTCGTCCAGAAGAAAAATATATTCGCCTATACATAGGTGCGTGCCATGTGCAGTCGAGGAACGTAGTACTGACCGGGCCTACAGACCGTTGACACCTGAATTTGTAGTTATAATAATAAAAGGATCTTAGGAATATTTGCAGAACGACCCCCTCCATGATTTCTACTAACCGCTGGAAGCTTTTCTTCTCTATCTTGCTCTTCTTGCCAACATGGATGGCGATGGGGCTTCCTTCTGGCATGCCGGACTTGATTCGACGAAATGATACTGGTCTGACCGATGTTGTATCCTGGGATGCTCATTCCATGTTCATTTCTGGTCAACGTGTCTTCGTCCTATCGGCTGAATTCCATCCATGGCGACTACCAGGAAACCCCGACCTTTGGTTGGACATTTTCCAGAAGATTAAAGCAAATGGATTTAATACGGTCTCTTTTTACATCAACTGGGCTGTTCATTACCCTACACCATCGACAGGAAATGGTCAGGGAGATTTTCAGAGTAATACCTACAGAGATATTCAGCTATTCATCGACGGAGCCCGTAAGGCGGGTCTATGGTTGATTGCTAGGTAATTCCAAGAAGTTCCGCTTAGACCGCTTTCTCAAACTTCATCATCAACCTTCATCATCGACTCTAGACCAGGACCGTATATCAGTGAGCTGTCACCATAAATCTCTTCAACTCGCCGCTCCTTATGCTACTGGTCGTCTAGATGGCGAGACTACGGGTGGTGGATTCCCAGGATGGGTGGGGAACATACAGGGATCTTTGAGAACGAATAACGCCGCGTATTTGGCGGGTCGGTCGTCCCACTCTCTCTTGTGCAGCACTTTTTTACAAACGAGACAACAGCATATAAACCGTATTTGATAGCGATTTCTCGATTGATCGCCAAGAATCAGATAACTCAAGGAGGCCCTAGTCAGTACTGTCTACTTTTCTTCCACCACTTCGTTGTTAACAGATCCAAGTTATCATGGTTCAAGCCGAGAATGAATTTAACGAAAGTTCTGACCACAATATCTATATGCAGAATATCATTGACACGTACAGAAGTAATGGAATTGTGGTCCGTGCGTGGTACCGTTCCACTTCGTTTCAATGCCAGTTCCCATGCAATCCGTTTAATTCACAGCCATCACGCACAATGACCAGCACGCCGGGCAGGCTGGGTAAGTCTACGACTGGTAGTGAATGTAGGGTATTGACCTTTTGTCTATAGTAACTTCTCTCCCGACAAACCAGGATTAGGGCGGGTCAATATCTATTGGTGATTCCAAATGTCTTAAACTTGAAACTCTTCCCTTCTAACCTACGAACCGGCAGTGGCGACTCCTACCCCCAAGGCAGTTCCTCATGGGCGCAGGTCCAAGCAATCTACTACTCCGCGCATCAGAGTGCTGCACCAAGCAACCCGCTATGTTTGGCGGAAGTGAGTGTTTGGAGTTCGTTTTGTGCTAACAAAGCTTAATCGGAGGTAAGTTTGGCGGCGGCTTTCTGATCAACTGGGGCGCCGGTACACGTGGAGGGACTGGTTTCGAGAAATTTTGTCGGTTATCCCTCCTTGACGCAGCCTGATTCACTACCAACATTTCTTTGCAGCCAATGATCTCACAAATGCTGCTTATGGTGGGTTTCATAGATCTGACTTACGCCCTATACTTATTCCTTCTTCAGAGAATGTTTTCTACAAAGAAAATTAGTGTGTGCGGAACCCACCTTAGATCGGGCAACACCGCTGAAACCTTCTCTAGTGCGCAAACGACGACAATCTTGAGTGTGTTTCTCATCGTTCGGACACATTACCGATCTAACTGCTACTTGACTTTGACAGACATTTATAGTAAACATTAAAAAACTTTCTCCGATTTCCGTTCTTTGACGATCTTACCAAGTGCTATTCGGCGGAACGAACTGGGGACAGACCGCTGCACCAGTAAGTCATCCCTGCCCGCAATACTACAAAGACCTCTAACTGGCAACCTAGGTATCTTATACTTCCTATGATTACGGAGGAGGTTAGTTACATTTCCCAACCCCCTCCGTTCCTCAATATCTACATCGCGCAACAGGGATAAACGAGAATCGCGTCGCGACTCCTAAAATGAATGAGATGAGGCTTCAAGGTAATCGGGTCCAGCTCGAAACAACCTTTGTGCGATGCTCATTAACGAGTATACAGGGCTTTTCTTACGAGTTTCCCGAGATCTTCTCTCATCGAATCTCATCGCCAATGGTACCAACTACACAACCTCTTCACTCATACACACTGCCGAGTTACGAAACCCTTCCTCTGGTGCTGCTTTCTATGTAACTCGACACGACGATTCAAGGTATGGATTCACTGCATACTGACGATAAATGTTTTCCAATTCGTGATACATTTCTACAGGTCCACCGCCTTGACCACGACCCAGCTCCGTGTTAGCACATCTGTGGGCTCCTTGGTGATTCCACAGACTGGAGTTATCACGTTCAACGGGAGAGATAGTAAAATCATCGTAACAGACTATACCTTTGGACGAACAAATACGAAGGTCCTCTATTCGACCGCTGAGTGAGTACCATGATAGTACTGATTGACATGCACTAACCCTCTCTATCCAGAATCATGACATGGACAACGTGAGCAGTCACTTTCATCCGTGTTTCCACACTATCTTACCAAGGGGCCCAGGATCGACAATACCGATTACATCGTCCTTTATGCAGGATCGGGAGAGGCGGGAGAGACCGCAATTCTTCTCCCATCTACTCCTCAAGTTGATTTGTCGAATGCACCTAACGCTAAGCAGACCTTCACAGGCTCGAGACTGGTTTTGAACTACAACCTTATCGGGTCGCAGTTTATTCGTGTTTCTGGCAGTGGAACGTCACTTGTGGTAATTTTGTTAGAGAAACTGTTGGCCAATCAATGGAATGCTCCGCTGATTTCAGGAGGTGGAAACTTTGGAAATTACTTTTCAGTGGGTACCAACCAAAGGCATGTTTTTGGAGTATCGAACTTCGAGATCGCGAACTAACCTATCCTCTTCCCCGGCCCCAAGTGTTCTGGTCAGTGGGCCATACCTTGTTCGCACTGCTGCTATTACTGGCAATTCTCTCTCATTGGTATCTATCGCCTGCGTCTGGATAATCAAATACACGCACTCATTGTCTCACTCAGTCCGGTGATCTAAACGGAACGACAGACATTGAATTCATCGCCCCTGCTTCTGTCTCACAGTTAGTGTGGAACGACTCGCCTGTATCTGTCACGAAAACTTCCCGAGGATCTCTCAAAGCCACAATCGCGTCAAACGGAACTTTTACTCTCCCAACGCTGCAAAATTGGCGCGTGGTGGACAGCCTCCCTGAGATCAACCCAAATTTCGACGATTCAGCTTTCACTTTGGCAGATCAGACGACGACTAACGTGAGTGTCGGGACGCACTGAATTTTCTCTTCCAGCACTGACTTTCACCATTGCTTAGTATACGAATCTTCCTCCTCTCTCAGGGCGCCAAGTGCTATATTCTCAACAATACGGGTTAGGTTTCCCGCTTTCTGACTCGGGCTTCTTCGAGTTGATGAAATCGTGAATATTTTACAGATTTTACGGCGGAAACCTGATCTTCCGTGGCAGGTTCAATGCCTCCGGTTCGGAGACGGCTGTCAACTTGACTGTTCAGTACGGATTCGCGGGGGGATATTCTGCGTGGTTGAACGGAGTCTTCCTTGGGTCAGCGCAGGGTAGCTCGACCGTTAGTTCCTCTACGAACGTTTGGACGTTCCCCTCTGGTTCGCTAAAGGCTGGCGGAGAAAACGTTATCGTCGTTGTCCAAGGTTAGTCGAGCTTGTTATTGGGAAGGATGAAGAACTGGTATTCTTACCTCTCATTCGTTTCAAAGACCATACTGGGTATGTTCGACCATACGAGTCATTGTTTATTGATGTTCACCAAATCCTGCAGAATCACCGAGACTAACAGTAAGTTCAGAGTCGGTCGCCGTGGGGCTAAACCATAACTCGGACTGTACATCTCAGCGAACGGTGGAAAGGAGCCTCGAGGCATAAGAGGTTATTCCCTTGTTGGTGGAAATACTGTCATAACCAGCTGGAAAATTCAAGGCAACCAGGTACAATACCCAATGCTTTCTTGATATACCAACTTCAAGTCGGATTCAATCAGCTTTTTCCCTCCATAGGGTGGCGCAGCCAACACCCCCGATACCTTCCGTGGATATCTCAACGAAGGTGGTTTATACGCAGAACGAATTGGTGCCCACCTTCCAGGCTTCCCGGATACTTCTTGGTCCGTGGGATCTCCTCTCTCTGGAATCTCCAAAGCTGGGATCAACTTTTATCGCACGATGTTTGACCTAGTGCGTAATCCCTTTGTTCTGAACGGGCCAATGAAGAGAGCGCTTACCAACGTTCTTATGCTACTTATAGGCAATTCCAAGTGGACTTGACGTTCCCGTCCGGCTATCGTTCACCCCGAGCGTGATAACCTCCAACTACAGAGTACAAATCTATTTGAATGGATGGCAAGTTGGCAAATACTTCAATAGTATCGGGTATGTGTCCTCCGCGTTGCAAACGATCGAAGACTTGACACTTCTGTGTAGCCCTCAAACTGTTTTTGTTCTCCCTGCTGGGTGAGTGAGGAAACCTCTGTTAAGAAGTTTAGCAATCCAACAGTTCCTCGTATAGTATACTACGCCGACATTCTACCAATACGCTTGCTTTGTCTTTATGGTCTTTGGATCGGAACGGAGCCTCGTTGTCAGGCTTGCAATTAATCGCGGATGGTATATTTTCGACTGCTATACCCTTCAACGATTATGAGGGGTCAGACTACGCAGAGCAGAAAGCGAACAGACCAGTTCCCTTGTAGTTATGAAACAGATGGTATTGACATCGAAGTACATGGTATGGCTATGTAATATGTTGTGAAATAATCGTTAAATCAGGACGAAGGGAAAAGGGGAAATGTGTGCGTGAGGCTTTGAGGATTCGGAGTACGCTTTCACGACGAAAAGGATTGACGAATAAGTGACCTTATATAAACCTGGTCAGACTCGCTTTGATCTTTCAAGAACGTCATACCCTGCCTTGCGTAACCCTTACACGGTTTGGAAGTTCAGTTTGGAGAGAACAAAAGGAGCAGAACGTCAAACATACCTTCCACTTGAAGGGTCGAGCGTCTTCTTCCACTTCCTCAGAACCCGGATTCGAACGTTCTTCGTCTTCTTTCGCAGGCGTGGACTTCTGATCTTTATGGTCAAAATTTCTTTGCCCAAACCTCAGGCTTGCTTGCTCTGGAGGATTCTGGTTAACAGGTGATTTAACAGTTTAACCGTCGGGGATGTAGGTACAGTCAAATCTTGGCGGAGATTTCTTCTGATTCGGTTCGTGTGGCTTAGCTTTCTTTCGTTGCTTACTCGTTTCGTTGCAGAGTGTCGATGAATTTACTTGTTCGGAGAGAATGTAAAACTTACTTACCGTCACCAGCGGCCAGGTATCAACACCACCGAACTTGGTCTACTGTGCTTTCTGATCCTACTGGCCACCGACCCCCAAGTGCACACGCGTATGCCGGAAGGGAGAATCGCGTTGGCGCGCATCGACGCCGATCGGATGCTGGGAACCCACGGTCGGGAAGATGAAACCATGGAAATTCGTGCGAAGAGCAGTCATTTCACCTAGGACTATACATATTGAAAGTAGTAAGTTGTTTGTGGAGATTTCGGGGACTTGATTAATGCACAAAGAAACCTGCTTCATCTGGGTATCATGGATTTGATCATTCATATACAAAAGAAAAGCTGGTATTATGCGTACAACAATAATACGAAACGACATAATTGATATATTCACCGTCCTCATACCTGATACCTAAACTCTGGATGGAGATACCCGAGCTCCTCAATCTCCCTTGGCGTTTTGCCCTCCAGACGATAGTTCCTCTCGCCGCGACCCCTCTTCGCGTTTTCCAGACGTATGTATAAGACAGCGATAATCACCAAGACGCAGCTAAAACTACTTGTGGCCAAGTTCAAAGAATTACCCTTGTGATAATCAGGTGCATCCGTCGGAAGGTATGTCCAAACACTAGAGAGATATTGCAAGTGTCCTGTCAGCAGAAAATGATCCCAGATAACTTCGTTCACCACTCACGCAATCACTGAACCCAATGCTCCGATACCTGAAGTGTACGGTCGGGGTCAACAATCCATGAAAGACGTTTTCTCGGTTGAATTGCTCGTACCGGGAATGATAGCAGTTGTAACTGCCTTTACGGTATCAGGCGCCGCGTTTCCCGTACCCCAAGCAAGCACCATAGGACCAGCATTACTTCCACCAGTAATTGACAAGAAGCAAGCGGCATATCTGTAAGTAGTGGTAATGCAATAGATGACGTCGAATGTCGTCTGAGTTTTCATGATTTATTAATCGGGGTACTCACCGAGCGTGCGGATCTTTCGTCCCTACGGCCAATGCATACCCCAAAACCATGAGTAAAACCGAGAGAAGGATGAATATGGCTCTTTGATTCACTCGAAAGCTGGAGTAAGCACAGAACACCGCCCATACGGCGCCTACAAGATATGGAGGGACTGTACGGAGTTGAGACTCAACTACGGCTGTGTGATGGGACATCAGCAGAATTAGCGTGATACGGGGGGGAGTTCGTTGAACTTACTGAATTTCCCGACTGTTGGTTCAATGAGTTAGAAGGCATACAACTAATAAAAGAAGCGGGAAAACTGACGCGTCGCTATCACTGTGGGCATGAACAAGCTAAGTCCTTGGAACGAGATATTGATGACTTTAAATC
This sequence comes from Marasmius fiardii PR-910, assembly GCA_014904975.1. NCBI lineage: Eukaryota > Fungi > Basidiomycota > Agaricomycetes > Agaricales > Marasmiaceae > Marasmius > Marasmius fiardii. The sequence continues at coordinate 760,307 of MU127787.1, forward strand.
GTGTAAGAATCCTTTCAGCCCGAGAAGACAAGATTTCCTTACGCAAATAAGAGATCGCGCAGATTGTGGTCTGGATGAATAGTGAGCGATTATCGGCCGTAGTATGAATATAGAACTCTTACATTGAAATTGAAGGACCGAATAATTAGTTTGAGCGACGTCTTCTCTTTCCTTCCCTGAGTTTCTACGCTTTGGTCGGCGTCAAGACGGGCCAATGCAAGAGCTCGTTCTTCTTCGTTAAACATTCGCGTATGCTGAGGATCAGTAGGTAATATTAGAAAACAAAGAAGACCGATCCCGGTCGTGATAATCCCTATGTATTTAGTTAGGATCCTAAGGTGTGGCACACTCCAGGAAAAAGCGGCTGACCCTCTGTTTTGAAGTCAGACGTTCACCTCGCGTGTTTGATGAATGAGATGCTACATACCGACCAAAAATATCTTCCTCCAAGATTTTACTGTTCCAATATCATCGACGCTAAGAATACCGGATGCCAATAAACCACCAACTTACGTGGACCGGAGTGAGCAAAATAAAACAGATCAGAATATTTCAACAAGTACATACAGGCCCCAGCCAATGCTGGCGATGTGCCAAAGAATATTCCAATGCGAAATACAAGTTCCGAGCGACGATAGTACTACAAAGAAACGTTAACGATCTAAACTGAAAGGAAATCGAAAAAAAATCACCCGAGAAAGAAGATAGGTGAGTCCGGACTTGCAAAGTCGTAAGGTGAGATATAGTACATCCAAGGAAAGCTCAGAGGTAATTCGTACCAGTGTCCCACCCTCCGCGATACCCAAGAACACTCTCGTCACCAATAGACCGGCAAATGAGGTCACGAATGCTGTGCCAATTGCAACAACGCCAAAAATAGTGACCATAGCCGCCAACCACCACGAACCAAAGTGCTTTAATGCAAGGTTGGAGGGAATTTCAGCAGCAATGTACTTTCGACCCAGAACATGGAATTAGTTTCAAAGAAAGAGAAAGATGGCCGGACGCACGAAGATGTAGAATACGGTGAGTGCAATGTTGTAATCGAAGCCGACCAAATGAAGGTCCTTTTCAATGCCCGAGATTTTAGCATTTCCTGCCGTGATATAGTGTTAGGGTACTAGATCTACGATTTTTTGTCGAAATCTATGCACCAATTGCAGTTCTGGTTCTAATGTCAATGACCAGGAAAGCAATGATCTAGAGAAACCTGACCTGTCAACGAAATTTGTACAGTCTGGAGTTTTGGAGTCATAAGTCTTCAAGTCATAGGTGTAACGTGGCACTCACATAATAATGTAAACAAGGGTAGTAAATACCAATCCAGCTTCCTCAATAATCGACGTTCAGCATCCCGATCAATATTGATACTGGCGCCTGAGCCAGATTCGGCCTTTTGAACAGGCTCCTCATGAACATTTGCAGATGACTTTTCCGTGTCGCTCTCCATGGGTGTCGTTCAAGCAAAAGGGTGTATTTGAATTTCAGTGCAGCCCTTAAATCCGCAATTCTTTGAAGGCTAGTGCCTGCAATATAGTGCCCTCCTGACCGCAACACATGGGGACTCGATGTGGGAAGTTGTGGGGAAATCATTGTCAATGCAGAAAAACGACCGAAGGTTGCTCACAGGCTTGTGAGATGGCGAGACTTGCGCAGACTTCCAACACAAAGAGCTCATCGATGGAGTCTTCAGAACACGAATTGGCCACCATGCACGTCGAGTGGAAAAAATGGGTTTGGACGGGCTGTGGGAAAGTGGTATTGGGTGGTTTCTTGCAATTACATAATCCAATTATGGGAATTTTTTCCCTTCTTGTCCGTCCACCCCATGGCCATTAACTACTGTCTCCGAACTACAAATTCTACTACAAACCCTACTACCACCGTCGAATCCTACTGCCAACGGAATTTCTGCTGAAATGATCCAGAGCTTGACAAATTTTTTCTTGACTTTTATCGCTCTCGTCCCTCGTTCTACGTCAAACAATGGCAGCGGGAATAACGATATCATTTTATACTAGTCTCAAGAATACGGGGTGTGAAAAACTTATCAGGACGAGTACCTGCTCTTATCCTAGGTCTCTGCCGGTTCCACAATTTCTGGTCTGGTGATGCCAGATGCTTATCTTTGTGTCTGTTCTCCCGTCTATATAAATCACGACCTGAGCCTCGAGACCTGTGGGATTCTGTCTTTTCTTCTAACTTTGATAACCTCTAGAAACGATGCCATCAATTGAGGCCGACGAGAAGAGAGAATCTGTCGACAAGAAGCAGTATTCCGTGTCCAAGACGGATTCGAAATACTCGATCAATCTAATTTCAGGAGATGAGGCTCTCAAATTAGTCGGAACACAAAGGACTGCCGAGTTCAGTGAGGAGTACAATCTCAGGTTGAGAAGGAAATTGGTTCGTGATTAGTTTCTAATTCGTTGATGGCTTCACGATTTTTCTCTGTAGGACCTCCTCATTCCTCCTCTCTGTGCGGCGGTTTACTTTACTCAATTTTTGTAAGATTCAAAAGCTCGGAAAGTAGTGAAGTAAACACCGTCTGACATCACTCTAATAAAGAGATAAAACAACGTTGAATTATGCAAGGTGAAAACAACCTCTTTGATTTTTTGCATCTCGTGTTGAACTCCTTTCAAGCATTATGGGACTCCCTATCACTGGTCAGGTTGTCCCACTTCACGTTGGCATGTTCTTCACCAAGGCTGATAACTATCTCTTTAGAACTACAATCTCGTATCTATGGCGTTCTATGTTGGTGAGTTTTTGAATGCTAATACATACTTGGCTCATCGTAATTAACATATCCCTCGAGGATTCCTGTTTTGGGAATTTCCTACAACCTATCTGGCCCAGAAAACGCGTGTCGCCAAATACTTGGGTTTGTAAAAAAGATTCAGAATCTTGGATATCTCACTCAGGCTCCGAAACTCAGGTGCTAACATCGTTGTATGGGGTATAATTCTTGCACTGCACGCCGTAGCCGAGTCCTTTGGTGCGTTCTTCGCGCTACGCTTTCTTTTAGGTGAGTAGTTTGGATACCTCAACTTCCCCCCATTCACCAGATTTCAGGCATGTGTGAGAGCTGCGTCGCGCCTATTCTTATTCTCGTAATCTCCATGTTTTACAAGAAGAACGAGCAGGTACAGAGGCCATCAAAGATATGGAAGTCACTCGACTCACACTGTTCATAACAACAGGCCAGACGAATCTCGTGGTTCTATATTATGGTAAACTCTCTGTAGACGCTGTGCTGAGGAAGTCAGACTGACCCAGCTCTAGAACGGCCTCACGCAAGTCTGCGGCGGCTTTATCGCCTATGTTTGTTATCCGTTCGAACATCCGGGACCAGGGTCACTACTAACTTCCTTACCCAGGGCGTATCATTCTATGACGGCAGCGTGATTGCCACATGGAAAATTGTTTACATCGTCTTTGGCGGTCTAGCTGTTCTCGTCGGAATAGCAGTTTTGTTATGGCTACCAGACTCGCCTATAAATGCCCATTTTTTGACCGCGGAGGAGAGGGTTGCTGCTTTGGAACGGGTACGAGACGGTCAGGGTGGAGTAGCGAACAAGAAGTTGAAGAAAGAACAAGTTATTGAGGCTTTTACCGACATCAGGACGTGGCTTGTAGTCGTTACCACATTGCTGAGTACGCCTTTCGATCGTATTTCTGTGCATCACACTGACGTTTTAACGTACATTTTTGCTGTAGCCAGTATCCCGAACGGCGGAATCAGCAACTGTACGTGTTTTTCATGACCGACATCGACGGAGTTCCTGTTGAACTGAGTATATTTTTTTCTTTTTTCGCGTCTTCGCGTCCCCTGAACAGTCAGCAATATCATTATCAAAAACTTTGGTTATACGTGAATGATTTCTTCTCTTTTCGGACGTACGAACACCACGCTGAAATTAAATTTATAGGACGAAGCAGACTTTGATATTGTCGACCCCATCGGGGGCTGTTGCCTCAGCCATGGTATTGTTCTGTGGCTGGTATTCCGATCGGAAGGTGCGCGCACCTCTTTTTTCAGGGAACCCTATATTTAGAACCTTCCAACCAAGAATGAAAGGATGGTGCCAATTGTGTTCGCTTTGATTCCAACTATTGTCGGCTTTGGTAAACTTCGGAAATCTTCACCGAACGTGCGACATTACTGAACAACCCTTTGGGTTTAACAGCCCTCCTAGTTGGATTGAGTGGTACTACGCAAAAAGGAGCCCTTTTACTCGGTAAGCATCCATTATCGACAGTTTCTATTACGCACAGCATTTCACTTACTTGTCGAACTTGCCAATTTATCGTTTCGAACAAACTAGGTGCCTACCTCATCGGAACGTTTGGAAGTGCGCTCTCCACGGTTTATGCCTACAATGCTAGTAATACCGGAGGACACACAAAGAAGAGCACTATCAACGCACTTACTCTCGTCTCCTTCAGCGTAGGAAACATTGTAGGTACTGAGATCTTCCTTCCAAAGGACGCGCCAGAGTATATTCCGGGGAAAATTGCGATCATGGTACTTCTGTCTACTCAGCTCGGCGTTTGTTTCTTATTACGATGGGTAAATCTTAATTTGAACAAGAAGAAGAGGGGGCAGATCGAAGAGTTGAAGGCAAGAAATGGATGGTCGGACGCGGATGTGCAGAGAGAGAGGGATCGACACGCTTTTGCTGACCTTACGGATAAACAGTGAGAAGATTCTTTTCTTCTGATTCTTTAATTGACTAAGCTTGAGATGCTAGAAACGTTTATTTTGTCTATACTGCGTAGATGTGTACAGTAATAAGGAAACTTGTGAAACTTCCATTCCAGACGTTCCTTTGGGGTGGAGCAGATAGTAACCTTCACGGTTCTCTACTCCCCTTCGTTTCTAATGAAATTGTCCCAAAGGAAAAGCTCCGTTATTGACAGGAGGAATGGGACGTAAATATCAGGCTGATGGATTTAACGGAAAAGAATCGTCCTAGCTGTTACGTGGTCATACGGAGATTTTTTGGTCTTCCATGGAAGCCCGTGTCTCGTTAAGTATCCATCGAACACAAGATAACTTCCTCATGCTCAGCGTTCAGCGCTCACCTCCGGGCCTCCACGCACCAAGAGTTAATCCCGTAAATGTACTGGAGCGTACGAGAGCGGTCTCCGAGCACCCCAATCGTTTCCACAGGCTACTAGACGAGAGGCTCCAAGAGATTTGCGCATGCGCGTGAAACATACCGAGTCGGCCACGGGCTAAAAATTTCCAATGGAGAATGAAAGGCACGCTAAAGGACTTGTAAAGTTGCGGATCTTCCGTTGTTTGATTATCAATTACAGCACATATATAGTTCTTTTTCCTCATGTTGATTTTCGTTCCACGACTCGGAGGTTAAAGGTTGTACTTTCGTAAGTGCGAATCAGTTATTCCCGTGATAGGTCAATGTTACATTCTGTGGAACTAGTCGTTATGGTACATACCACATGTACTGATCTTCTGAATCCGAGGAGAGATCGGCAGAGATGATATGGGCCTAGTCCCTACCATAAATAGTTCTTATCCTTGATACGAAGGCTTTATCATTACTAGAACGAAAACTTTACTCAGATCTCAACACCCGGGGACCGGAAAATGGTCGCTAAACAAGTTGGTCGGCACACAAAAATGTGGCACACTACTTACCTCAATGTACCCCGCCCTGCTCCAGGAAGCGTTTTGCGTTGAAAAAAAATTACACTTCTGGCAGGGGAAATGAGCACCCGTAAGAAAACGCCACGATTTTACGCCGTTGATGTGTACCGAGTCGAACAGCTGCTGTTACCGGTCAGCTGGAACCCTCCCCCAACTCACAATACAGTTTCGAACGCAACCAATCGACATCGGCAGCGAATGACACCTCATGGGATGATGACCATGGACCATGGGGTTCCCAGCAGCTTTATAACCCAGCCCATTGCCAGAACGGAGTTTATCATCTAACACAGGTTCTAGGACACTGATAGTGATCCCATCCTAGCTCAGATTGTCTCCAGTATAAGCTCAATGACATCAGAATTAACTCGAGAAATTATCCAATGGTTCGTCTGCAAAGATGATTGCATGACGGCCGCGCGACTCAATCCGCCGACTGAACGCATTTTGAATTACCAGATATACCCCAAGGATTTCAGGTTCGCCTATGTATGTCCGCCTAGCTTTTTTCGTGTCAGTCCTAAATGCGACTCGCGACGCGTCTCGTTTTCTGCAGGGTTTGGATTAGCGGAATAAATGTCCTTGGCGTGCTTTTGTTTTTTTTTTGGACGTAGACCCTGCCTACCGTTGATTGGAGGAATGCTAAGGCACACTAGTGAGTTGTAAACCTCTCAGGGTACGGAAGGGACACTGACCAATAGCCTGATGCCAGTGGGACCCTGAGAAGTCCGAGGAGGCGGTATGCCATTATCCTTGTCTAGTCCGCAACAAATCCTAAGTGACAGGCGACGCATTTGGCAACCGATTTTCGAGTCGCCGCCATGGGTCGGAATTGCCTGAATGGATGCTTTGAAGGAGGACTCGCCTCTCACCTCTCCTATATACTATGTATCGTTCTACAGCCGACAAAAATGAGGTATAATTGGTGAAGCGTCATGCAAGGGCAAAGCGAATAATATACATGATATACATGATTCCGTTGGTTGTCGATAACAAGTAGGATAACAAAAAGCGTTCCGGGTATACCAACATTATGTCGAAAATAAAGTAACGGAAATCGAGGGGGAAAAAAAATCATGAATGTAGATAGGGATGGTGCCGGTGTGGCGGACGAGTTGAGCGATGTGACAGCGAAGAACTGTCCACACCTCTGCTCCGTATGGTTTTCAGCACTCCGTCGTCATGTTCTGCAGTAAATGGCGGCCTTTCAAGCCAATCGGGAGAAGACATAACGTGTAGATCAGAGGATAAGAGGAGGTCGGGAGGAGCATTGTCCGTATCATGATCGGGTTCGGGAGAGGGTGAACGAGATTCCGGTAGTGTTTTCGATAGGTATGAAATCCTAAATGATAGTTTGAGCTCGTTCCATCCAAGGACAGAAACACGGTCGTACTCACTCCTGCAGTTCCTTTTTTAAAATAGAACAATCCCGCTCAAGCTCCTCCTTCTCATGCTGCAATTGCTCAGCCCGTTCCTTTGTTATCCGGGCTACGTTAAGAAGCCCGATTGTAGCAGCAGCGTGTGTTTCAGCCCGCCTTCGCCATACCCAGCAGTTGGTTTTTAGGGCTTTGTTTTCCGCAACGAGACGGTTGTATTCTGATATTACGAACGACGAAGATGCGGGTGTCGGTTCTGAGTTCTGGGACGTTGCATCATCCATGTAAAGTTTTCTTATTGATGGAACGACGTAAGGTTGGAGGTGAGCGGGAACTAAGGCAGGATCGATGTTGACTGATATCAGAATGGTTAGAAGACTGGTACCCTTGACACAAAAAAAAAGTAAACGCACCAATGGAGAACGGTGTTCGACATGTGGGGCAAGAGTTCATGCTTGAGTTGAGCTTTTTGGCGGTGACAGCGTTGAGCAGACAATTATCGCAAAAGACATGACCTTTACAACGAAAATAAGTCAGTTCGTCGCACGGAGGGGTGGTGGAAGCTTACCACACGGTATTGCAACCGGTGCTTTCAGTGTCTCGAGGCATATACTGCACAAAGACATTCGGACAGATCGTGGAGAAGAGCTAGACGTCGGGGATGGGATTTTATAGACGACAAAGTGCGATGCGATGAGGAGGCGGAGAAGCACTCCGATGTACGGTGGCCACTTTGTGGTGACTGTTTCCTTTAGTACTCCGGCATTCTGGATCTGGATGAACCCTTTCATGCCGAGGCACGATGACGAAATTGGCCAAATTGGTACCCGCGGCCGTTCAATCTAAAGTTCACCCCCAATCACACGACAACCAGGCTCGGCGTATCTAGATTCCATATAGTTTGATGGCCATGGAAGCGGAGGAAAGCGCGTTAGTGCGGGTCATCCCACCCGTTCTCATCCGTTCGTCTCTCGTGCGTTTCTACAACGGGGAGAGGCTGGCGCGCACATACCGCGTATTTGACAAAATGAATGACGCCTTGTAATGTACTTAATCGCCTTGCTTTTTCCATGATTCTTGTTTTCCGTTCGACCTATGGACCCAATCTCAAATATGGATATAAACATTTGAATGAACTTACTTTCTGTACGGTGAGGAGACGTAATAGCCGTATTTCGTGGTATCCGAGTCGGTGTAGGTCGGAGCCAGCAATCGCTTGGTACTAGTAGTCGCCAACATCCAGACTAGGATGGAGGTCAGTGGAGGCCTATTCCAGGCGAATGTTTTGCCGTAGCCGGCATCGGCAAAACCCGATTCATGTGCAGTTCTCCAAAATAAGGTTTCAGCCACATCCCTCGTGCTACACCGCAACACCGTATCACCGTATTTTGGTAAGCAAGTCCGCAACATCCTCAACACTCCCCTCAAAATGGTCAGGTCCCACAATGAAATGCTGCTCGTCGCTTCAATACTGAGATTATGCTCCACAGGCTGAGAAGACCGCGCCCACGAACCCTATGAAGGAGCCCAGAATTGACAAGTTGGTCATCAGTGCGTCTCGCTTCAGCAGTTATCGAGTTTCAGCTCTTATCTCATTTTTTTCAACTTTCTAGACATCTCAGTCGGTGAATCTGGTGATCGTCTTACCAGAGCCTCGAAGGTCCTGGAACAACTCACCGGTCAAACACCCGTTACCAGCAAGGCACGCTTCACCGTCCGAACTTTCGGTATTCGAAGGAACGAGAAAATTGCCGTTCACGTCACGATTCGTGGGCCCAAGGCTGAGGAGATCCTTGAACGTGGCTTGAAAGTCAAGGAATACGAGTTGAGACGGAAGAACTTCTCGGAGACTGGCAACTTCGGTTTTGGTATCCAAGAACACATCGATCTTGGTGCCCGGTATGATCCTACCATTGGTATTTTCGGTATGGATTTCTACGTTGTTATGGGACGACCGGGTGGACGTGTTGCAAAGAGGAAGCACAAGCAGGCTCGGGTAGGATACCAACACCGCATAAAAAAGGAAGACACCATGGCATGGTTCAAGCAGAGATTTGACGGTATCATCCTCGTAAGTGTTGTCATTTGCTCTTTGGTCGCCTTCGTATCCTCAATATCCTCTAGAAATAAGCTGTTTATAAGTGCCTCTCGAGTCCGGGTCCGCGTCTCCTGCCTTATGCTTGGTTCTTATGATTGTATGCCGATGACTATGTAATACACAATTTTAAGGCCAAAAACATATGCGACATACATCTCTTGAGCTTGAAAGTCCAATCTCTTCGATGTATGACCAGCTTGGAGATGGCAAGGTCGTACTATTACTGCAAGCTACTTACGAAAAGTGCGAGTGAACCTGGTGGTGTCAATATGGTAAATGTCGCGATAATAATCAACGAGTTGTGGATATGGAGAGTGTATGATATATTAGATACCAGCGTTACAGATACAAGGGTGAGGAATGAGATGAAATGAGGCAACAACCAAGCAAAAGATCAAAGTAAAAAAGAAGTAAATAGCATCGTCAGCTTGCATCATGAACAGCTTCAAGGTAGTTTCTCCGACGTTCGTCGGCTAAATAGAGCATACTCTTCAAACTTCGTTCCAGGACGGGTTTCGTTAGGACACTGGGAAAAATATGAGATTGAATGTTGTTTTGCAAGGATTAAAAGACGGAAAGCTTACTGGTCAGCTCCTGCATCGAGATATTCCTTCACAAATTGAGTCAGTCACAAGGTCAATCAAAAGGTAGAATAGTGTATTCACCCTCTGGTCCGTGATTAACGCGTTTCCTGTCAAAGATAAAAAAAAATAATTCAGCAAGTTTTTGTCCCTGGGACGCGCTCCCACCTACCCGTGACCCCGACAACAAAATCCCGTCTTCCCCTAACCTCGCGCAACTTGACGACAGTTTCCACACCAGACATAACTGGCATCTGGTTATCCAAGAAGATGCACGAGAATTTGTTACTTGATTCAGTAATAGGTTGTTCAGAGATCTCGTTATTGCTCTCGTCCTCATTCAACAGGATCTTGAGTGCCATATCGCCGTTTTCAGCGGTGGTGACATCGCACCCTAGCCTTTCCAGTAATCTCTTCATCAACATCCGTGTAAGAGCATCGTCATCCACGACCAACACGTTCAGAGCTTCAAATAAAATAGGGGGAGTTCTCGGCGGTGGAGAGGCGACCAGAGTAGATGTTGGTGTTGACATAGTATCGCTGGATGATATCGTCGAAAAGCTAGGTAGAGATACATGATCTGGACGGGGTTGCCTGGCAGATGCTGTCGTTGTAATCGTTGGGTTCGGCGGAGATGAAGGTGGCGAAGGTGACGGGGATGGCGCTCGCCCGAGTGGAACGGGCGATGGTGGAGGTGAAGGGATTATAGCCCGAGGGAGGGCAGGGTCCTGTGCCGATGAGGATGAGGATGAGGACGAGGAAGGCTGACATGGGCATTGTGGGGCCCCCAATGTAGAATTTTTCTCATAATGTCGGGATGATTGGCAAGTGTAATCGTTTGACGGAATGTCAGTACCAGTCGATGGGTCGCCAATAACACGAGAACGGGAGTCGTATCTAGCAAGGTTCAGTGCGACAGTACCACCTATATGTATAAGGTCATAGTGAGGTACACTCTCCCCTTTTAAGTGAACGCCTCTCGTACCTTGGTCCATCAGAGTATGCAAAGCTGAACTTGACCGTAACGGGATGGGTGTGGCTTCGGTTGCCCGGACTTTCGAGGCTGCATCGACCAGTTCTACAACACTATTGCTCACCGATCGGCCGGTCCGGCTCGCTCGACTAGCTACCTTGTGAAGTTCATTACAGACTGCCTCCTTTGTTAGGCTTCCTGAACCTCCGAGCACGGGAGGAAGCTCATCAGGTGGTAAGACAGCTTTGGCACCAACCCCGAGTGGAAGCTCAACCCAAAATGTGGATCCCTGGCCCACCTTGGAACGGACACCCAAGCGCCCACCGCTGAGTTTGACGATCAGGCGCACAAGAGCCAATCCGAGACCGGTTCCCTTCCCGCCTAATGATATATTATGTGGCTATTTAGCTTGCCGGATTGAATCAAAAGAACCGTACCTTGTTGACGACCCTGTTCAGTTTGGTTAAAGGCGGCTTTCAGCGGTAAGATGGAGCCAGTTAGGTTCAAAAAACGAAGAGGTAGAATTTGCAGGTAAACACAACTTACAGAACAGTTTCGACTGTGCCATGTCTCGCGGTCGTATCCCTGATCCAGTGTCAGTGACTTCGATTCGAACGACGATACGTTCCGTTGGACCAGACGGATTAGTCTGACGGCTAAGTCGCGAAAGGTTTTCTGTCGTGAGTCTCTGTGGCGAAACGGAGTTATCCGCGGGTTCATCTTCCGCGTGATGACAGCCGGAAAGCAATTCACTTCCGGTCGAGACGTCACTTTGCGTGCGGAGATTGGGTTGTATTAAGCGGGTGGAGATGGTGAGCCTGCCACCCGCGGGGGTGAATTTGCAAGCATTGCTTTTGAGCGGAAAAGGCTACAATTAGTTGAAGATCCTCGCGCGAGAGGATGCAAACTACCTGGCGAGGTTAGTGACCACCTGCCGAAGGCGCGTCTCATCACCAACGACCATCCCCCAATGCTCCGTGCCACTAGGCTGTTCCTTCAGGTGCCTATCGATGGTCTCTGGGTCTTGCCCCATGAACTCGTACGCAGCACGGCGTGCGACCTGTCCAAGGTGGGAATGACAGACTTCCGGGGGAAAATTATGATTGATACTCACCTCATCGATATTGAAGTCCAGGTCAGTAACCAGCTCCAGCCTACGGGCATCGGTAGCCAGTCGAAGAGGAATAAACATGGAGCGCATGACTTGATGGAATGCATATGGCTATAACGCACGTAAGGGAAAAGTCAGATACGAAGGTAGGACCGCATGGACGTACCCTCGCCAAAGATTCGAACTTCCCGCTATCCATTCGATTGCTTGAAATCGTCTCCATCAGAAAAAAGTTCTGAAGGAGCTACGTGCCACATACAAATCCAAAACATCGTTCAATACTGTAGTAGAGCGAGATTACACCAACGGTTGTTACGGAAGTTGGCCGACATATACGCACCTTTAGACATCATGCTGAGACTACCCTCAAGTGCGTTGAATTCAACCTCTTGGCTCTTTGCGATCGTTCCGGAAGCAGACATGTTTTGTACCGCGAGTACTACACGGCAAAGGGAATTGAGCTGTCAATTCAGACTAAAAAGATCCAGGAAACGCCTCACATGCAGTATTCAGCGGTACTCGGACTTCATGGAAAACGTAACTTCGTTTTTGACCAGGGCTTAGCTATAAGACATAATGACAGCAACAAAACGTACGATGTAAGTCGGTACTTTGAATCAGCGGCCTTTCGTTCATTGACTTGCGCCTTGCGTGTTCTTTCAAACTGGGCCTCCAACTGGAGCCTTAGTTCAAAGTTTCGGCGGTTGTTCTGAATGGCAGTTCTCAGAACAAAACCACAGTTACGCATGCGACCTCACCATTTCTCTCTTATAATGAACATAGAGGATGAAACATTCAAACGCTATGAAGTTGATGACGTCTGGAAAGCCGAAGCTCAGTCACTAGAGACTGAGGATGATGGAAAGACATACAGCGATACCAGTTGTCGCGTGAAGGAATGATCAGAACGGTAGAGCTGGAAAGGTTAAGTGACGCTTTTAGGCACACCGAAAAGACGTTTTAGTGACAGCACGCACAGGATGAAGAACACAACGGCGCCTAGTAAAGCCGGAAGTCTCATGAGGTTCGTTCCGAAGAGAGCAACAGTCTGAAGAGCTGTTGTATAACTCGGAGTTTACAATTCAGTTGGGGACTATGGAATAGACACCAGGAACCACTTACTAAAACGTTGCAAGGAAATCTTTTGTACCACAGGTAAACACATCTTCTCCGTCCGGTGCATATCCACACAACCACGCAAAGATGACTTGATAGAACGACCTGTGTGGGGCATGAATAACCGCTGCCACACTAGCTGCCAGTCTGGAACGTTACCATGACCACGCAGAAAGACAGAGGAAACATTGGTAGGATGCCGTTTGATCTCGCGGGCAGTTGTAGGCGCACATGACTACCAACGGAACAGACAAAATAGGTGACATCTGTTATGGAAAGTGATAAGAGAGTAGAAATCGTGGTTGAGAGCTACTCTTACCCCATAATAGTAGATCTGGTTGTAAGAAGTCAGGTCTTCAGTTTGTTGTATAGGCATCAAAAGGCAACATACCTGATCTCCCAATACCACGGGAGTCTGAATGAAAGCAACTCCCAAAACCCAATTCACAATGAAGAAGAAAGAAGAGACGAGAGCTAGCCTTTTGGACTGCGCCCAGTCCTCCCTCCGAAAATCGGCTTCAACGCGTTTATCGTCAAATTTTGGTGAGAAGAAGTGAAAGATGTAGTGCCATATTCGCCATCGGACAACACTTGCAGGATTGTACAACGATAGATGGGACTCGCGGTCATCTCCAGGCGCTTCTGTTGAGCGAAAACTGGCCGTGACACTGGCTGCGGAGGACCGCACAGACGTCGGCTGCGACCACAGTCGATCCACAACCACCTCATCAATCTCATCTCCGTTACAGTGAGACCCATGACGAATATTGTCCAAAGATTCACGGGATGCTTCAAAGTTAGCTCTCGCACGAAGTTTTGTCGATCTTGAACTGGATGATGCCACTTTGAAGTCGCGCCTGAATTTGGACAATCGCCTCGCAATTCTCCACCATATTGCAGAACCGGAAGATTGTTCCTCGACGTCCTCCTTCTTATGACTTCGTCTGCTTTTTGTCTGGGTGATTGGTGGTGGTAGGTCGCCAGGTTCGGGGGGAGTGGTGGAAAGTTTATCTGCTCTTTGAGAGACTTGGAATCCTTGGTGTCCTTCACCTGTAGTGGAGGAGGCACTAGCGACAGGCCTCCCGAACCATCCAAACGATTTGGATACCATGAGCACGACCCAGCGATGGCCGTTCACCGAGTGAAGAGGCTGTTTCGCTTGGCGCCTGCATACTATGTAGATGATGACGAAATTATCGGAATATGCCAAAAAAACTCGGCTTAGTGGTCAGCCACAGCAGAAAACGCAGTTCATCCCTTAACTCCGAATCTCTCCGTTCATGTATATTGGAGGAGCAGGCCGTCTACCATTGTCAACGGATTTATATACACGCTGAGGGACAGCCTACAGCAATTCCAAGTTGCAACAAATTTCTGACAGAGTATTTGCAAATGATCATCCCTATACTAATAGGGTCTAGATCAAGATATGTCAGTGAACCTCTATTCCTTCAGGATCCCCCTTGTAGTGCAGAAACAGAATTAACTTGAAAGACGTGAGCCTCCATTCATACAAGGACAGCGGAGGGAGGCACTAGACCCCTGCAGACAGGTCAAGTGTAGCCAGATCAAGATCCAACTTATGAAATTTGCGGGGATCAAACGATGATAATACTATACCCGGGTGAGAAGTGCAACTTTGAATTCCCCTCTCCTAAAATGAAGTAGATAGGTCAATTTCTACAGGGTCAAAAACCCTCAACCTGATTTTACAGAGAAGTGTTGAGTGGGCGGGGACAAGAAATGAAAACACAGTCACGCTGCGGCTTTCTTCGGCTTCTTGAAATTTAGGATACATGGCAACTGCGCAGTCGAGACCCGATCATCGTATAAGCGAGCGTTTGCGTATTTCGAATTTTCTTCCAAGTTGCCACAGCTCGGCATCCGGATTCTGATTTGCCATCCACTCACTCCTCTGCATCAGTAGAAACTGTCGATGTTCTCTGTCCAAAAAAAAAAATCAAAGTCTGGATAGCTATAGATAACTGTATCTCAATGGATGTGACCTATCCTTAACAACTCGATAGATAGACATATCGTTCCTGAAGATGTCACACGAGGTGTATTTTACGTTGTGAAAGGACCCTTTTTGCGATTTACACAAAGTAACTATGCAGGACCCCTCTTGGGGATGTGAATGACCTAAAAAAAAATTGGCAATTCTCAAACTCAACGAGAAGTATAGAAAAAATCGACTGTTTTCACTTCCTGCCCGTGTGCACATTGTGCCCAGGCTAAAGTATAATGAGGCGGGATAACAAAACAAGTTTAATGCCCGAAGAAGATAGGTGAGTGAGGGTCTATCGGCTTCCAGTGTGAGCATGGAAACGTTATACTTGTTTATCGGTGCGGGTTCTATTTCGGGATAAAAAGTCAAGCGTGAGTCGCATTTTCGAGAGCAGTGAACATAAGTAGGAATGTTCAAAACGAAGCCAGATGGAACGTCTAAAACATATCTAAACATAGATTCCACGCATCATCAATCGAGCCAGTCGAGTCGAGTCGTCGGCGTTCACTCCAGCCCATGAGACCCAGAATCAACGAATCAAATCGCGATCAGGCGGTGAATCAGTCGCTCTATCAATAAAAAAAAAGGCTGTATTAGTTGCCTTGCCGTCTGGAGCATCATTTATCCCCCCCATCTTTGACCACTTCCAATCGCGAAATGGGGGAGCAATTGTCAAACCGCTCGCCTAGAGCGCTTGGGACCCAGCTGCACTGAACCAATCGGCTGCCCTTTACGATCAAGGGATATACCGACAGTTGTCAGGTTGGCAGAACTCTTCCTCTTCAAGGGGTTTGTACTGGCACTCACGCCACCCATTGACCAGTCTGACTTGAATCCGGGACGTGGTAGACCCTCGTAATCAAATAGAGATTTACGGCTGGCGTTTTCCTTGTCTCTGTGCGGGGAGCTAGAGGGAGATGGTGGGGCGAGATTCATTGTTGGGGGAGATGGGGATGGGCTCAAGCGGGTCCGTCTCTGCGTCTGAAATCTCGCGTCAGCTAGAAGCAAGAGAAAAAACCATGGCCTTTTAGTTACCTGCTCTGTCTGGTTATCGTCAATCACGAGTGACTCCTCAACATCGAAGTTATTTTGTCCTTCAAGTTGAGCCAAGAGGTCGCGATTTTTCTCTTTCAGAAGCTTGATCTTAACTTTCTGGCTACGATTCTGCAACGGATATGAGTTATTGATTTGGTGGGGCCAAAGTAATGTACACGCACAGTTCTTTTATGTTCCTCCAATATCCCTTTCAAGGCCATATTTGATTCCTCTAGCTTCGACCGAGACTCGGCAAGCTGCTCGTTATCACTCCGTAGCCTCTGAATTTCTGCACCGAGACTTCGAGATTCAGCAAAAAACTCAGATCGAGCCTGTCTTGCGTCTGTGAGCTGCTTCCGCAAGGATTCGATTTCCGAGTCCTTTTGCCGACATTGCGCAGCGATGACCTTTGCTTTGGAAGCTTCTCGATTTGCTTCTTGCAATTGTGCTCTTAGACGAGCAAGCTCTTGCATCTGTGCCTCTTGCACCTCAAAAACTGGAACTATCCTCTCCTTGAAATCTTCAACCGCCTTAAGAAGGGATGTCTGGAGAAACAGGCGTATCCGTTAAAAAAGATTGCGGGGTAAATACTGAGATGCAACACACCGCAACCTCACTATCTCTACATTCTAAGCTCTCCGATGCTTTCCTGACGCGATCTCCTGCATTTCTGACACTTATCAGCTTGGAATTCGCATTCATTTCTCCTAGTCTCTCCGTTGTTGTGATCGTGGTGGCGATTGAAGCTCGTTCGAAGGTGAGGTAAAGATGATGAGCAGCATTGCGGTTGAATGTTTGCCGACAGACTGGACAATCCGCTTCTGTAGACTTTTTCGCGCGACGGTATATCTCTCGAAGGCAAGTGCGACATGTTCCGTGTCCTTGTTGGGACTATTGAATCAGCGGCGTCCACTCCCCAAAGAAAAAACCTAGACTCACGACAAGGGAATGTGACAAAATCATGATCTGGTTCGGTAGGAACTCTGAAATAATCTTGACATATAGGACATTGAACCTTGTCTGACATATTGCAGCGGAGCCCCACTCGCGACCTGGTGTAAGTGAGAGCCAGCGTGGGACCGCATTGATGAAAGACGCGTTTGTTGAATACCGCGATCACGTGCATCAAGTTTGACCGCGAAAATCACTTGCCATTGGCCTCGTTTTCCACGACGACGACGACGACGATGGCGTTGATGTTGGAATCGCCATCGAGGATATGGCGTCGAATTGAAGCCGACGATGGAAGAGATATGCCTTCTCTACCATCACTTCCTCCCATCGACGACTCCGCCGACAATATTGACTTACAAGAATCCTCCGACAACATTAGTGACACCGACGAAAGTCTCAATAACATCGCATCGCCTATACATTCTACTCCTGCTACTTCATCTCAGCAATCAACGCGAAACTTCCGTGGCGCCGATAGCTCAGCATCGATGGGGACGTCGTCTAACAATGGGAGTGCCACTCGGTTTGCAAATTCAATAGCACGTTCTAGCAGGTCGTCGATGCCTCTCTCCAGATTCAGCAGTGTAGGACGTGCCTCCTTGGGCTCAAAACACGAACAGGAACCTCCGGGTCTTGATTCATTTGACATCAGCGCGATACCATCACTACCTGACGCCGCTGGTCAAGGCTCAGACATTGAGGTTGATAGTATAGATGACCTTAGTGATGCATTGGAATCAGTTAGCAGGAGCAGCTCTCCTTATCCAGGACCCGTAGAACCATCTGAAGGGACGCCGGGGAACAAGACGAAGTATTTCGAGTATGAAGTTAGTTTGAAATCGGAGCCCAAGGTATGTGCCAATCTTATACATTGACATCTTGCATTTTGACTAGATACAACAGCCTTCTCCATTCAGCAAAGATAAATTTCGCCATATCGTCACTCGGCGTCCAGCTCTAGAACGAACACGTACACCATCCCTCACACGTACAACGCTTTCCCCCCCGTCTTCGCCTGCGAATTCCACCCCACAAAGCCATAGGTCGGGAAGATCTTTGAGAGGTTCTCCTTCGGATTCCAGCCATCGATCTGTATCGCCCACGGCACTACCACCCGCTTCCATACCACTTCCTCGCTCTAATACAAACTCGCCAGCAGTTCCTAACATACAAAATGCTAACAGTCCAGAAGAGGACTATGACGAGGGACAGCGGTCCTACCTTTCCTCCAGAAGCAGCCGTGATACAGAAGACGCAGCTTCAATGGACATCACTGAAGCCCATATCTCACCGGTCCGACAATTCGGTGCTGAAGAACCAGAGTACTCGGAGAGTCTTGACGAACGAGAGGAACGAGAGCAGGATCATTCCTCGCATGACCCGACTTTCACTTCCTCGGAAGATGACGGTGCTACTCCTTATACTCATCGAGTGACGTCACCGCGGGGTGGAATGGGCGCGTTCAGTGGACTCCGGGACGAGCTAAGCGCCTTTTCCTCGGCCTCGCTTTCCCCTTCAGCCGCACTAGCTACCCCTACACCTGCGCTTGCTCGGCCTAGGTTTACGGCCTCTGCCCCAAAGGACCCACAGGATACTCCGAGGCCGAGAGGAGGTCCCACGACGCGGGCAGTAGCTGAACAAGAAGATTCGGTGGGGAGTTTGATTGAGGAACACCACGCACATGAGGAACACCCGATCGAAGACGCCGAGTGGACAAAGACGGAAATACCCCAGATTAACCATGTGGACGAAGAAGATCATCTCGAACCTGTTGGTCAGCTCCAAAATGATGGAGAAGATGATTTACTTACGCCTCACACGCGCCGAAAATCCTTCTTACTTTCGGTTATTCATTCAACAGCCAGACCTCGGCCGAGACTCAACAAGTTCCCAACGCCGCACCCCACTCGACCTCGACAAGGACTGGGAAATTTTGAACAAAGATTACTACGAAATAGGGGGAGAGACTCCATTGGCTCGGTCGTCGACCAACTCGAGACCCCTGCCCCTGCGGTTAGTAGGGCCGGTGTGAGATTCAGCGAGGCAATTGAAGATACGCCTGGCCCTAGCACACCTAGCATACAAAGACCCTCAGCTGTACCTACCCCCGGCCTGCGCACCGCTTTTGCAGGTGCAACTCCACGCCCGAGATTCTTGAAAGGTTCATCACATCCTCTATCGCAAGCACATACCGCTGATTCCAGTACGACCTCGGACGGGGGAACGAATGACGTGAAGGCGAATTCCCCCGGTATCGAAGTAACGTCAGAATCGGGGGACAAGGACACGATTCTATCACCGGGTAGTGCAGAGGGAGGAGAAGGTGCGGCTGTTCGTTCTCCAGAGAATCATGCGCCTGTCCCAGGCGAGATTCCCTCCCCTTTTAATAAATCCTCGCCCTACTTACCACCCTCCAACGACACTTCATTCGTCTCTACCGCCTCTTCGCATGACTTGACAGCCCATCCTCGAGCCAACACCTCATTTGATCCTGCCCTAGGATTCGGTGGTCGAACAGGGACTACCGCGCATGGCGTGGGAAGATTCAATGCCAACAAATTGAACAACTATTTGCATGGCCTGAATCGCAGACTGCAAGAAGAAAACGAGAAACTGGTGGAGAGATTACGTCGGGCTGAGGAGCAGGTCAAAGGAAACGTTCCTTTCTCAACTTCCTCCGATGTCTCCGCTTCGTTTACGGGGTTGCAGCGAGAACGAGAAGGTCGCCGTTCTAGTTATGGTGTGAAGCGAAGATTAAGCGCTGGTTCGGCTCTTGACGACGTCAAAGAGGAAGAAGAAAACGGGTCTAGGGATTACACTACTTGGGCGGAAGAAAAGGCTGAGCTCGAGGCCATAATCGATGCCTTTAAAGCGGAAATCGACGCTCGCGCCTTGGAGAAAGGTGTTCTTGAACGTGCGGTTGAAGTGGAACGTGCTGGTTTTGCTGCGGAGAAGGAGGAAATGGAGAGGATGATCGAAGAGGCCAGAAAGGAGGGTGAATTGCTTGTTGAAGAAAGGGAAGGCCTCACCAAACAGAATGAGGAAATGGCTCGTGTGTTGGAAGAGGAAGTTCACGAACGAGCAAGGGATAGGGAACGATGGAAGGAGCGTATGGGGGAAGTGGAGCGGGGTGTGGAATCGATAGTACATGATCTCGAGAAGAAGCTTGAAGAGTCGGAGAGTCGAGCTCGGAAAGCTCAGACTGAAATGGAGAAGCGAGTTGCCGATGCAATAGCTGAACGAGACGAAGCTTTGGAGCGGGAGAGGAAGGCTGCGGAAGCTTTGGACGCTGGTGCCGAACTTGGTGGTGAGCTACGAGAAGCTAATGAGCGGCTAAGCAGGCTCATGGGACAACTCCGCCGAGCAAATGGCAGGGTTGAAGAGGTTGAGAGCTTGCTGTCCGAGTCTGATGAAAGGATAGAGAAGATGGAACAAAAAGTCACAAGTTTGGGCGCCCTGAAAGAGGAAGCTGTGGCCCAACGCAAGAGGGCTGAAGCCCGCTTGGACGAAGTCGTAAGAGAGGTCGAGGCAAAGAAGATCGAGGTGAGGCATCTGGAAGACTTGAATATGAAGATGGAGGAGGAGTTGAAAGGCACCAAAGCCTTTGCAAAGGAAATAGAAGAGAGTGCCGCGATCGCCGTTGACCAAATTCAGGTCAAGGAACGTGAGCTCAGGGAGGCGACAGAGGAAATACAGCGTATGGGCCTGGCGAGACGTGATGTGGAGGATCAGCTAGAAGATGCACAGAAAGATAAGGAGGCCACGAAAGAGCTTGCGAGGCAGCTTGAAGAGGCACTGGAGGCTGCTGAGAGGAAGATGGAGACAGATGAGGAGGAACTAGTGAAGTTAAGAGGCCGAATCACGACCTTGGAACAGGACAAAGAACGCCAGAAGGAACTAAGCTCCCGTTCGTTGGACCTATCCCGTAGCCCACTTCCAGATGTGAAGGAGGCAGCCGCCGAAATCGAAGCTCTTGAGGAAGAACTGAACGACGCAAATAAGGAGATCGCCCGTCTGAAGACCGTATTGAATCAATCTCCAGCACGTAAGGCGATGGACAAAGCGAAGGATGTAAGGATAGAGATGTTGGAGAAGGAGAACGAGGGCTTGGTGGAAAGAATCAAGGCGATGAGGATCACTATGAGTGATTTCACTATGAACACTCCAGGAAAGTTGGCCAACCACAGCAATATCTCTCCGATCCACCGTCAAGTACTAGCCATGACCCTCAAAACACCCAAGACGCCCGGTGGCCCTCTTCGAGATGTAAGGTTCTGATTCCGAATGGTTGCTAATGCTAATGCTCTGGATTCAGATGTCCTGGCTCAATAATACATTCGCCGGAGATTCGTCCGTTGCTCCCCTCGTGGCTGAACTCTCACGATTACAACGTCAGCTGGATCGAGCCAATGAGAGCATAGACGACAAGCTGGATAAGTTAGAGGATGCAGGACTCGGAGTCGTCGAGCTGACTGAGAAGCTCGAAAACGCGCGTTCAAGGATCCGAGATCTTGAGGACGAACTTTCCAGACTCAAGCGCACCGAAGAACGACGAATTCAAAGCCTCCAACGAGCCAGGTGCAAGAAGTGTATGACTAAAGTCGACCTAGGCAGTCTTTCTCGTCTATCACGACACGAGGATGACAGGTAAAGTTGGCTCCCCCCAGATCCGACTGCGTAAAGACTGAGCTCTTTCTCCACAGTTTCTTCAACAGTTCGAAAGACGATCTCCCTAGTGAACCGCCCACACCCCCTACCCGTACAAGTGAAGCTCTGAAAGCCAACCTCCGTTCCGTTAACGATCAGCTGGCCCAATTGAAGAAACAGTGGGACGAAGAGAAAAGACAACTTCAAGGCGAGAAGCATGTCCTCCAAGACGCTGCCAATCGTTTGAACGTCCAGATTCAAGAAGCCAGAGAGGAAGTCAATAGGGCTTCAGAACGTCTCAAAGTCGACTCCCATCTTCGGCACGATCTTCAATCGGTAGGGATGCCGCCACCTTTTTCTGCTGCTGGATGCTCAACAGACCTTTTGCAGGAACTCGACAAGGCCAAGAAAACGGTCTCTAGTTTAGAGGAGAACCTTAAGATCGAGCGAGCGCGTATACGTGGTATGACCGCGGAGCAGAATCGCATCGAGAAAGAAAAAGAAGAAGTGTTAGTGCAGCTGAAGAGGACGGAGGATGTAAGCACATAGCAGCCCTGCTGATCTCATGACTATGGCTGATATTCTTCGCAACAGGACATGGAGGATGTTAAGCAGCATATGTTAGCCTACAGAATGGAAAACCGCGAGATGGAGAATGAATTACGAGGTTGGTCGCTTCCCTTCCTGGAGATAGACATCGTACTGACGTGATTCTATTTACAGTCAACGCCAACGCAGAGCAGAGAGCCCGACTTCTCGAAAGCAAAGTTAAAGAGAACAGTGAAACGATGGAACAGCTTCGTGAAGAGCGTGCATTGTTGGTGGCGGAACACAAAGAACTGCAGAAGAAATTCACCAAGATTTCCGAGGTATGAATCTAGTTTTCGAAAGAGTTTTGTCAGTTCCTTATCGTTTAATTAATAGCAAGCACAACGTCTGCGTGAACAAGAAGCTTCAACCAAGCGAACACATGAGAACCGCCGGCAACAGCTCGATCTTCATATGGGTGAGATAGATGAATTACGTAAAGCTTTGTCAGACCGTGCGGAGGAGTTGCATCGTGCCGAAACTGAGAAGGAGCGGCTTGCTGCTGAGGGCAATGGTGTTGCTCAGACCGTTGTGGCTCTGGAGTCCGACCTTAGGCGTGTAAAGAAGGATGCCGAAGCGTTCGGTCGAGATCTCAAGTTGCTTCGTGCAGAGAAGGAAAAGCTGGAGATCAAGCACAAAGGCGAAACATCGAAGGCTGAGCGGGTGCAGAAGCAGCTGCAAACACAACTGAAACTATTGGGCGAACAGCTTGATGAACAGAAAAACAAGGCAGTGCAGGCTAGAAGTGAACTGGATAATCATATATGCGTCGTGTATGCTTCATACTCTCCATCAGGTCGTTCCCACTCTGACCGATTATTTTCAGCGATGACAATCAGCTGGCCAATCTGAAACTGCAGCACAATAAAGAATGCAAAGGTCTCATCGTTCAAATTCGATATCTCAAAGCCAAGTTCACGCGGGAGTCTATGCTGCGATTTGATTTGGCCTACCAGAAACATTATTTGTTGGTCTTGCTCGCCAGATTCGAGAAGAGGTTGGTGATCTACGTTTCTGGACTGAATCCAATCTTACTAATCTTCCCCAGCGAACAAACAATATTCGCTGCAATTGCGAAGATTGGATTCCCTGTGTTGCCTGCTCCAGAACCCAAGAAACGGAGGAAGTTGAAGAGCGTTGTGCTGACTGTT
Source organism: Marasmius fiardii PR-910 (assembly GCA_014904975.1). Classification (NCBI taxonomy): domain Eukaryota; kingdom Fungi; phylum Basidiomycota; class Agaricomycetes; order Agaricales; family Marasmiaceae; genus Marasmius; species Marasmius fiardii. Next base: position 783,625 of record MU127787.1, read on the forward strand.
GTTTTCTTGAATCGCCTAGGGAGCTTGAGCGAGGACTGGCGGAAACAGAGTGCTTCAAGGCAAGCAATTGCTGCTGCTCTACAAGACGTTCGACAGCGGCGAGCAGCTGCGACTGTTACCTGATCTCCTTTTCCTTTCATCTCTTTTCTTCATCTATGGTCCGTTTGTCTTTCCGCTGTCGCATCTTGGGACACTGTTCATCTATAGATTCATTATCCCGTGTTTTCCGTGTTGTGTCAGTACCATTAAACATATGTACATTATAGTACTTAGCCTATAACTTTATGTTCCCTCATGACTTTTTCTCTTTGTTATGCTGTCTTTCGGACAGAACTCGAACGGCGTCTTTTGAAAAAATGTAGGATAATCCACTCCAGATTGTTGTGACTCCGACAATCCATCTGTGGAAAGTAAGGTGAGATTGTATATTTCCATGGTAGAGCGGAAGAGATGGTCTTACTGTAAGCCAGTTAGCGGAACATCCAAAGCTATAGGTAGAACTGGACTAATGGTGGTAGTGCCCATTAACAGGAGTTGGAGGGCCGTGTTAATCTAGGGTATTCGTCAGCACGGTGCCGTTCACTGAGAGAGTTAAGGCACAAACTTTGCTTATTCCAGTCGGGTGTACTTCTGCGGATGGTATTGAAAAATCCCAATAGCGCGAAAACGTTTTCTTTCCTCGACCATCAGCACCATTCAAACACTTGGAGAACGCTCGCTTACTGGTGGAGGTAATGAGGTATATCGTATGTAAAACGCTGAAAGACTGAGTAAAACATCTCTACCCAGTATAAGCACGGCTAGAGGCACTGATGAATAGGTTGTTAGCGATCGTATACTCAAAGAGGAGACGATATATACCGGGTATCATCCCCTTCATCGTCAAAGTCACAGTCAACGTCGTCATCAACGCCTTGTCTGCAGCCGGGTCCAATATTGTACCCAGTACAGAATTCATCTTGAATCTTCTTGCTAGATACCCGTCAGCCTTTTTCGAGGGAGTTCAGTTCTTCAGATTTTTTATCCACCGTTAAAAATATGAACAGCAGACCAAATCTGTAAGACCTGCATAAATCAACAGGTATGTCGCGACCTGAAATTGGCCATTGAGGATGGAGTAGCCTATTACTGGGCATGCTAGGATTCTCGATGTTGTCAAGAGATTGGGTACAGTGTAGATGTTCTCCCGAAGGGTTGGCTTGCGATTTCCAGAGTTTCTGGCAAGAGAGGTGATACTAAACGCGCGATACGCTGTGGGTATATATTGACGTCGAATTCCTGGCTGGCGTATACATGGTCGGATACAAGTTCTGAGCATCGTAAGCTCGGATGTAACCGGCCTAGACAACCCCGCAAGTGACGAGCGTTTCAAGAAGGGGAGAGAATTGAATCGATTTTTCGAAGGACCTACTGCAGAGGCGAGGAAGAGGCGTGACAGACGTGACAGTTACAACGCTCTCAACTTTACCTTGAACTCCGAGTCCTTCCTTCCCTTCTTTGAGCCTGAACCTCTAGGCTATGGCCACTGCATTTACAATACCATCGCGACTTGCACGACCTGCAGCTATCTCCGGGTCTCCGGGGGAAGCAAAGAAGCGTGTAATTCAACTTTACAGGGACTGGTACCGATCCGTAAGTACATTGTAATGTATCGTTAAGGCCCTCAAGTTCATTGACCGGAATTGCTATTTGTGAATAAAGGCACCTGAAATTGTGTCAATATACTCTCTCAACATGTCCCCCGCTTATGTACGGCACCAAATCCGCAAGAAATTCGAGCGCAACCGCCATGTGACGGACCAGCGGGCGATTGACGTCCTCATTCTGAAGAGTCGACAGGATTTCCAGGAAACGATGAATATTTGGAAGATGGCCGATCATGTCAATGGAATCTTGTTACTTGATGAAGAGAGGCCGCAAAGGACATTTTTGCAGAAGTTCTACGAAGGTGCGGTGGACTATTTTATGCTGACTGTGATGCTGATACGATGTTATTTTACAGGGAGGGACGAAGATGCTGTCAGGCCAGCTGCTTCTGGGGTTGTATAGATCTCTTTCCGTTATATAAAGCGTGGTACTCCACGAATACAAGACGTTTATAATACCTCTATGTGCCTCCTCCCCCTCCCTCACAACCTCCGGTTCATTCGCGTACTGAAGTTCAACCCCGTCAGAATGGGATTTCTAATTCCACCTTGAACAGAATCAGGAGACAGCATCGCCATGGAACTTGTTTTACTGACCGTATTTATGCTCTTGTCAAGCTCAACGGCCAAGTTCTCCAAATATTCTCCCAATTCCTCAGGTGCTCTTGCCCGACAAACAGGACACGCTGAAGCCTGGGTCAAAGCTTTGACCATTACTTTTCGATCTTCCAAAATTGCACGACACGGTCGTTTTTGCAGTGCCTCAGCGAGCCCCTCTCTGAATTCTACCCACCATTGGGCGCAGGTATGATGCTGCCCTAGACCCGAGATCTCTACCCACGACGAGCTTTTCTTGCATATAGGTGCAGCACAGGACATCCAAACGAATCCAGATTTGGTGAGTCTAGTAGTGAGTCGACCAGCGAGCTGCCCACATTGGGTATGGTACTTTTTGAGACGAAGATATGTTCCCGCAGTTATCCACTCTAGCTCCTCCATGTACATGTTCTCATCCAGCGGCATACCAAGGGTCAATTTCGCCGCTGCCTTCACTTCTTTTTTCATTCCAAATCTCCAGGCGAATGCAAATAAAGAAAGCGGTTGTTTGAGAAGGAAAGTTGGCAGTAACTGATCCATAACCAGTCTTTCAACTCCCTCTACGCAGTGCCTATTTGCTGCATCGCAAACCTGCCCTGCGACCTGCATGCTGGTAATCTTGGGTCTTTGCCGACTGGATGAAAGCGGGTAGCAGAACCGCAATAGAATTTCGAGTGTTTCTTTATCCTCTTGAAAGGGAATTATAGGCCGATCTCCTTTCATTTCGTTTGGTGACTCTTTTCCGGTCGGAATTGTAAGCATGTCGTGCCACAACGGGGATGCGAAAGCCAGGAAAGTTTTGATGACGGGGAAATCGACGCGACTTGTAGTGGAACGAACAATGATGTCTGCATCTGGATGATTGAATGGGGGTCCGTCGATCTCGACAAAATCACTGTCAGCAATGACGGGAATGGACATGGCGACGGGAAATTCTCAGGGAATTCCCGGAGTTTCTCGCGTTTTCGGAATATTTGCGGGGACAAGATGTGACAGACGTGATTGTCACCACTCTTTTCCGATCCAAGTGTTAGGTAGCAGGCTTTCCTTTGCCAGCAACGACAATGCTGCATAGGTAGAGCAAGCCTTTCTTGTCATAAAGACGACCCCGGATCCAACTCTACATGTGCTGGTTTCAGTCTATCAATACTGCGCTCATTTCGTCAAGTTTGGAACACTCGTTTGACCGCCACTTGGGTTGAAGAGAGGAGACAATCAATACTTGGAAGATGGCTAACTGTGCTCATGAGATCTTGTTGGATGATGCAGACCATGTTTTATCAGCACGATTCGGCGTTGACTCATAATCAGTGTCATCCCAGAGACCAGGATGTTGAAGATGCTTTCATACGAGCTATTTCTAGCCGGTATGGATCTCTTTTTACCGTATAAAGCGCTCAATTTCACGAATACAAGACCGTAACAACCTCGTGTCCTTTTCTCGCGACCCCCAGTCCAGTCGCTTCATCGTCAGAATGGGATCTTCAACTCTACCTTCAAGAACGGAGTTAGGAAATAACATGCCCACAGTCTTTGCTGCACTCACTGTATCTATAACTTGGTTGACCTCGAATGCCAAGTCCTCCAGATATTCTCTCAGATCCTCGGCTACTCTTGCTTGACACTGAGGACACCCCGAAGCCTTTATCCAACCTTTCGCCATTAAGTTCCGGTCTTCCACTGTCATACTACACGGTCGTCTTTTCAATGCCTCGAATACTTCTTGTCTGAATTCCAGCCACCATTGGGTGCAGCTGCATTGATCCAGCTCAAAAGAACACTGGAAATAGAACGACTCCTGCTGTTTTTTGCACGCAGCGCTACCACACTGAAACCAGACGAACGTTTTCTTGGGAAGTTGGGAGTCCAGTTGACCTACGAGCTCCCTACATCGGTCATGAAACTCTTTGAGACGACAATATGTCCCTACGGTTATCCACTCTAGCTCCTCCGTGTATGTGATTTCCTCTAGAGGCGTGCCCAAGGTCATTCTTGCTGCCAGTCTCACTTCTTTTTTCATCCCAAATCGCCGAATGCGAATAGAGAAAAGGGTTATGTGTGAAGGAAGGCTGACAGCAGTTGATCCATGACTAATCTTTCTACTCCCTCTGCCGAGTGCATCCTCGCTGCCTCGAAAACGCGTTTTGCGACCGCCATGCTGGTTATCTTGGGACTTTGCGAACAGGCAGTTAATGGATAACAGAACCCCAATAAAATTGCGAGTGTCTCTCTGTCTTCTTGGAAAGGGACCACCGGCCGATTTCCTTTCATCTCATTTTTCGATTCCTCTCCTGTCGGCATTTCAAACATGTCATGCCATAGTGGGGATACGAAAGCTAAGAAAGCTTTTATAACGGGGAAGTCGACGCGGCTGGTGGTTGACCGAACGATGATGTCGGCGTCTGGATGGTTGAATGGGGGTTCGAGGACCTCAACAAAGGGAGGGATCTCGACACCGCAATCGGGGCTGGACTTATCGACAGCATCAACGGGGTTGGACATCGTGGTCGTAAACCCTAAACTGCAGTCTTCTTGCTATAGTCTTTTTTATACTGGCTGTTCCATCACCGCCTCGTGCAAGACAGAATCTTTTCACGTTTATCTACTACCTCAGGCCTTCAGCTTCAGAATCCGATTCGCCCTGACCGAGTCCACGAGCTGAGTGAACGACAAAATGGTGGTAAGCGGAATAACGGCAACTTGAAACTTGAAGTCTGCGGCGCTTGTCGTCCTATGCACAAAAATTAGTAGGCCTCGTCCACCACTAAAAACGCCGGGATTTTGCTTCCTCCTTGGATGGGAAGCTACGTTAGGACGTGTTCTCGGGTGTGTGAGAAGGCAATAAATGTCCAACTACATACTTCAATCACCAACGCTTTGATGATCTACGATCGCTCAACCCTTTGGTCCAACCAACTCTGACTTCCGTATGTCCGCTCGGGCAGATACGATTATCACAAGAGTATCAGACGAGCACATGTGAGCCGGCGCATGTCTGTAGTCAGCGTACTAGTGACCTCCCTACATGTACAACCGAGTGTGGCGCTCTTCGAGATGATGGTATGTTTCCTCCAGTTACCCACGCCAGTTCCTTCACGTATTAGATTTCGAGAAAAAGGCATAGAGAAGGTCATCCTCGATTATCATTCCAAAGCGCCAGAGAAAAAAAGCCAATCGAGAAAGTGGTTTGTGGAGGAAATTTGATATGACTTGATCCAAAATCAATCCCTCCGAACACCTCAGCACAATGCTTCCTCGCAGCCTTCAAAATATGTTAGCTGCTGCTTCGGGACCAGCGATGATGGGGTAAGTCTTTCAAACATTGCTAAGAGTATAACCAGAATCGCAGTAATGTTTCGAGAGGCTTCTTTATTTGCTTGGAGGGAACTACAGGTCGATTTCCTTTGGAGATTCGTTTGTTAATGGCGGTGAAAAGCATGTGTTCCATATCGAGGGATGTAAAAGCCAGGAAAACTTGGGAAGTCGATGCTAACCGAACGATGAGATCGCGAGTACCTCTATATAATCGTCGTTAACGACTGGTCGACGGGACTCAGGGACATCGTTAGTTTGAGTTCCAATTTTTGCTACAGTCCTTATACATCGCTCCGATTTAGCCTCGTGCACTCCGATGTGACCTACAGACCTGCGAACCACTCCTACGTTAAACTTTAAGCCCTGTAAGCCTGATTTTTCGAAAATGAAAGGATCAGCAACGCGTGCAACCAAAATTGAGGTAATGATACTTACCAACTTTGATGAGCCTAGTGCGTAATCATATTACCAGAATACCCGAGGGGAATGCTGGCTAAAGCACCACAGGCCAGTCCTCTGAATGATTACTTCAGAATGGCTCCAGTATAGATACAATTGCTATGCTACACATACGCAATAAAAAGTCCTTTGCTCAAAATTCAACATCCAAAGTAATCTGAAAAAGTTGAAATTCTCAGAATTCATTTATAAGTAGAAACAAGTTTTTTTTACCATCGCAGTGGTCCGCTCAACCTCCCTAGCAAAATCTTCCGTAAACTCTTGCATTTCAAAGAGCACTCGTTCTTTGCAATCCCTACATTGAACTGCTTTCTTGAACGCCCTATTCAGAAGCTCCGGATCCTTCACTGTCACACCACACGGTCTTTCCTGAAGCAATACTGCACTGTCTTTCATATATTCCACCCACCAAGACCGCGCCGAGATCAACTGATTGTCATACCCAGTCACAGTTTCACCTCCACTCGAGCAATTATAACATCCTCCCCCCGCGTCAAACCTGATATACGAAGACACATCTATCCATCCGAACCCAGTTGCAACCGCACGAGCAGCCTTACCGCAGCTATAATGATATTCGTGTAATCGATGTAACGCCGTGGCAGGGATGAGATCCAGTTCCTTCACGAACCGACGAGGAAGAAGAGGCTGTTTCAAGAGTATTTTAGCGGCTCGTTGAGCCTGATCACGGAGTTTGAATTGCCAGGCGATACAATAGGCTCGTAGAGGTTCGAGGTCGATGAACGATTCGAATTGCATAACGATCCGTTTTACTATCCCGACCATGTCGTATTTTATGGCTGGTTCAATGACGAGGCGCACTTCATCCAACATTTCGATGTTGGGGGAGTGAGCTGGGTGACAGAACATTAAAAGTTTCTCAATTGCTCTGCTAGATTCTGACATTGGCACGATCGGTAAGCGGTCATGGTTCTGGATGGTGAAGGGGTTGTGTGCATCGGGAGTTGGTTGCGGTAATGTGAACATTCCGTCGAAGAAGGAAGAGGCGAGCGAAAGGAGGGATTTGTACATTCTGAAGTCGACGCCGTCGACGGTTCGTAGGATAACGTCTGCTTTCGCATCGTTGAAAACGGGGCTGACCAAAAATGAGGTTGAAGTTGGGGCTGAAGGATCGTCTTCCATCGTCGTGTGCTCATGAGCACGGCTGTAAGAGCGACTGGGCCAGAGTTATTATTCACACGCTCCTGAAGGCATGGCATTGGTCCATACTTTCAACTCATTTCTGTGGTCCAGCGACCTATATAGCTCAAGAAGGCGCTTGGAGACACTTACTTCCGACGCACGCTCTTCGAGGACGCGGAGCTCGATGTACTTTCGGTCAAACTGTCTCTTTATTCTGAGCCTGTAATGACTGTAGATGTCCAACTATGAAGGGCTACGCTAAAAAAAAAAAAGTCCGTCGGTTTCCACAATCATGTCCTCCCCTCCCTCCTATGCAGCAAACATTCTTGCAACAACTTCAAGGAGACTCGAGCTCTAGGGATGATTCGGCTATCTTCCCCTTTAAACGAAAAAGTGACATTAGCCAGCGAAATTCCCTCTTTTCAAAGACGACTACTCACCCTCTTCACCGAGTTCGCGTTTTCCTCCAAGTTCAAATTAAGCACAACCACCGTATCCCGGTAAAAGTCATCCTTGAGATCCACAGACGCTTTTTTCTTGTGCAAAAGTCGTGAAAGATTAAGAGCGACTGGGCGTTCTGAAGAGTTCATAAGGCGCTTGAGACTTGGAGGAGGAGGAGAGGGGAGGTTCGCCACAATTGGGTGGCTTTGAAAACCGACTCCTTTGAAAAGTTTAAATAGGTGTTTTCCCTTACCGGATCCCGAACGCATAGGACGGATAGGATCGATCTTGAAATTTGAAAGCTTAGCCGCTACCAGTGACCCGAGAAGGAGAATGAAACGTGTTATGCTCAACTATCCGATTCCTTAGCTTGATTCTTCCCCGACACCCTCAGCCTCTTGCCATTTATCATAAGAAGCTTGGAACGTGTCGTCGTTCGACGGATGGATAACGAGCCCATTTCAAATTTCGGCTCCTATACCCCTGATCTGATCGCCGTCGTCTTGCGGCAACTGCCTTTTCACGAGAAAAAAAAAAGAAGAAAAGAAAAAAGAGAAAGAAAAACATGAGATACTTCTCGTATTGGCAAACAGACTCACCATCACTTTTCAAAACACTCTCGTTATTCTAAAATAAAAATTACAGAAACTTAACAGTGAACCCGGATAAATTTTATGCCCCGATCAATACCTCAAATATTCTGTGAAGCTACTTGAAACCGCCCGTGACATCGCGAATCGAACGAGTTGCCTCTCGCAAGCCGTGGTGATGATGGTGGAGGCCTCATCCTCATTTTTGGGGAATGGTCCAGTATGGGTATGTTGGGTATCAGAAGGGATGGAAGCAACAGAGCCAATTGCTCCCTTGCGCCGTCCGCCTTTGCGTTGGCCTAAGTAACGCCCAAGAATGTAAAACATGGTATGACCCAAAGATGCGAAAGAAACTTACAATCGCCTGCTTAGCCACCTCATTCCAATGATCACCATACGTCTCTCCCTCTTCGAAAACTAAATTGCGTTCAGCGTCAGCTAAAAAAAAAGTTGTGTCGCGTCAAAACTTGGAACAAAAAAAGAAAAGGTGTACAACACACATATCATGCCTTCTAGGAGACTGATAACGTTACGAGACACAGGGGATATCGCCTGTACCGCTCTGAATTTGAAATGTCAGTTTAGTACAAGTCGCCGTTTCATTTAAACCCACCTGAACATGTTCAACGAACTCTGAAGTTCCCGTCTACCTTCCTCCGTCGTTCCAACTTCTTTTCGATGGCAAAAGTCTACGAGCAGAACAATGGTCTTGAAGAAAAATGGATAAACCATGAGAGGTTGGATTCTGTTTAAAAGACAGACTTACTGCTGAGAACCCAGTGAACAAAACAGCCCATCGTCGAAGCAACGTAGTCGTCATCGTAGGATCATATTTGAGATACTTTAGAATCGCACGAGCAGAAGCGATACATTGTTGTTTGGAAGATCCCTTTTTTAAAAACCGGCGGAGTGAGCCACAGACACGAAGACGGGTCCCAAACCCGGAGCTTACATATCGTTCTTCTCTATACCCACGTAACAAAAACGGGCGATGAAGCCTCATCCTAAGCGTTTCTCCCACAATGAGAGACATCGTATATTCCAAATTCCGATTCCCCTTGGACGACATCGAGAACGCAGTCGGAAGGTCTGTTAGCATGGTCGACAACCTCGAATCGATTTCAGCAATGGTGTTGTGCCTAAAATGATCATCTTCTGCGCTCTCGGTTATCTGTCGGCAAATCTCCACGAAACGGAATCGAGTTAGAGAGTACGTCATTCCCTGCAAATTCTTTTTAGAATAGGGGTTGGATAATAATATTAACAGCGCCAACTCACTGTGTACTGGGAAAGTGGTGGTGGTTGATCATTTTGCAAGACTCCATCATCAACGTTCATTGGGAGCGCGGTGTGGTTCTGTCTTGGCTGGATGGAGTATACTCCGTCATGAGCGGCAGCGCTCGACCAATCATCATGGATCTGTTGAGAGAAAGAAGTCAACGATGGGGTCAGGTTTTCTCTTTTTTTTTTTTTTTGAAATATACCAAGTTCCACCACACTCGACGCCCGATTTCACGTTTAACCAACGAATTCCAAGGTCCTGGGTGTTCCCTCTTGTCAGATTCGGAGCCTAGACGATCTAAACCTAAATTCTGAGCGATCTGCAAGGGAAGGACACGAAATGAGTGAAAAAACCACGGAAAAATGCTTTGTTTCCTCAAGGACCGGCGGTGATAAAAAGCCGACCTTGATGGCAAACCCAAATAACGCCCAGTGCGAACTAGATCAAATCAGCGCATCAGCAAATCCGACCTCGCGGGGAAAGAATCTCGAAGAAATTGGAAGAACATCATGACTTGATGTCATTTGTGGAGGCCAGATGTCCGATAGGCTCCCACATATCGTGGCGTAAAGTTGAAAAAAAAAAACTTACTCGGTGTCTCCACGGTTCTGGTGGTACATGCCCATAAGTCTGAAATTTACGGTGAGAATAGGGCATAGTGTGGAGTAAAAGACGTACATGAGAGTTTGTACGCTCTCCAGACTTTGGTTCTCCGTATAGTTATCGATCCAGAGACACAATTGAGCGGCCTTGAACATTTTCCTTGACGTATCAGTAGCCTGTTCGTAGGTGATAGCCATGGCGTGTAACAGTTCAGGTTCGATCAGATGATAGGCCAGACACAAAACCATGAAGTATGTCGAGAGCAGGGAAAGAGAGATGCAAGGAGGGGCAGTAGAATACGAGGATGACGACAAGTTAGAGAAAGCTGCAACTTTGTCCAAGAGTAGGCCGGTTTCAGAGATGAAAGTGGGACGGTGAAAGATCCTAGAATACCATTCAACTCTATCGAACTAATTCTCCGATCAGTCAAGTAAACACAAGAGAGGATAGGAAGACAACAGACGTAGAACTGAATCATGGTCTTTGAGGATGATTCATTAGGAAGGTGGGAAAGAAGTTGTCCGATAACGTTGTCAGATGGTTGAACGAGAAGCGCTAGTGGATGTTCCTCAGGAAGGCCGGTAGCTGGAAGGATTTTACCAGAGGGTTCAGGTAGAGGTACGATCTGATTCCCCATAGTGATGTCTTGGAGAAAATCCGCCTCTTCGTACGTAGAGCGTGAGCTGGTTGGGCGTGAGAAATGTTGATAAGGGTCGGTGTTTGAGCCAGAGTCGATGAGTTTGTACAGCTTGGAAACGCTCTGTTCAAGTGCGACTACCCTGTTCAGAACGTCATCGACAGCTTTGGGCGATACTGAGGTACCGACGGTCCTGGGAACGGTATGATAAATAATGAATAACAGGAAGGATGACAAGGCGGATACTTAGCAATAAGCTGCTCAACAGCGTGGCAGGAGTCTCCTTCTCCACGTAGCAGACACGGTGCACAAGGAACTGCACGATTGCCTACACTCGGAAGCTGGTTAGTGTCATGAAGCTACGGTGTACAGTCTCGTACATCTAATTTTTCGTTTTCGACCTGAGAAATAAAATTAACAAAAACAAAGCGTTCAATGGAAGGTAGGGTCGTACATTGAAAGCAGCTTTGAATAGGCCGTGAACAAGTACGAGGTTGCGACATTTTCGAAGAGAGGGGGACAGGATGGGCAGCAAGCCTTGGGTGGATATTTAACTGGTGGTTGTAGCCCCATTTTTGCTATGACATCATCTTCGTTCGAGCTGTTGAGTGCCTGAATCCGAGGACCATGGGCCTCGACTCCCTGCAACAAGCCTCATCTGGGAAATTGAGAGCAAGGTGAAAATATTATTTCGTCAACAAGGGATAGTTGCTTACGTAAGCGCTACAAGGCCGCTTCAAGAATATCATCGGTAACAACTAAATTGGGAAGAAAACTACTCGCTTTCCTCCTCCATCTCCACCTCTTCTTCTCTCTCCACTCCTCCCTCGATACCTTCTTCATCATGACTTTCTTCGTCCTCTTCGGTATCTCGCTTCCTTTTCCCATTCACCGAGCTCACAGTTAAACCTCCTTCATCACTTTCAGCGAGTGTGACACAAGTCAACCGCGTGCCTTTCGTGTCGTATTCTGTTGCGGGTTGAATCTCCACGATCTCTTTACTCTCCTCGGTCCCCAATGCTGCCAGATTGTACACATGTATTTTCCCGTCAGAAGATACAGTGGTCACGATAGTCGTCGTTTTCGGGGTGGTATCCTTTTGAGGGAGGGAGATAGTGAGCGTCTCGATAGCTTTTATTCTGTAAGCAAATTGTTCAGATCGTCACTGACGGCAGAAAATCAAGACGACAGTTACCGATTCGAATGCCCGACCATTCTGCCTATGATCTTTGGTGGATGCTCCTGGTCTTTAGGAACGTCGTATATTGAAACAGTCTTGTCCTCGGCTCCAATGAGCATTACCTCACTTTTACCATCAGCTCGCAAAGAAAATTTGCCATCATGTAATCTGGATGGATGTGTTGTCGTGTGTATAAGGGTCATAGCCTGAAACGATGGCCAAAGTGTGAGAAGAAACACAAGGGAGATCCACTTGTAAACTCACCGTATCGTAGACGTCAATTGTAGAGCCGGAAAGAACGATGAACCGAGACCCATCCATCGACCACCTCACTATTTCGCCCTCTGATGAAACTCAGAACGAAAAAGAAAAAGAATAAATCAGACGAGAGTGACCTTTTCCGAGCTTGGTGCTAGCACAACCCTTTCCACGCATCAGATCCCACATTCTCAATGTTCTGTCTTTCCCAACACTAAGTGCCAGTTTTCCAGATGGATGTACGGCAACACAATTTACCCGTCCTTTATGTCCTTTAAGAGTTCTCAACACTGTCCAATCTCGCGCGTGGAAGAGACATAATGTCCCATCCTCGGAAGCAGACAACAGATGTGAACGAGACGGAAAGTGTAGATGCGTAACCGAGCCTTGTTAAATAAAAGGTACTTGGAGTCAGTCCCGTATAGACATCTGAAGATATGACATAAATATGCACCTTCATGATGCATCAACCCTCCAATCTCTTTTTTCCTCCTCAAATCCCAGACCTTGATAATCTCATCTGCACTTCCAGTTGCAAGCCATTTCCCTCCGTTCGGTGAAGCAGCTACGGCTTTTATACACGAGACATGAGCAGGGAAAATAAATATGGGCTTCAGATTGAATTGAAGTTCATTCGAATCTGAGAAAGAGGTGCTCCCTTCTAGACCATAGAGTAGTTTCTCATACGATCCAGCCACAATTTTGAATTTTCTTGGAGGTAAAGAGACGGAATCTATCCCATGAGAGGGTTCCTCTTTCCGCTTCCCTTTACTTTTCGAGGACGGTGTCGGTTCTGCTTGAACGTTCTCCTGGATTTGCTTTTTCGGCGGTGGTGAGCCTTTTATTCGAACGGACTTTAGCTTCGAGGGTGGTTCTTGTACTCGTGCCCTTTTTACGGGTTTATCGGGAGCGTTCGTGGTAGATAAAGGTTTGACCATGGTGGGAGGGCAAAATTGGCGTTGTCAGCGCGTCACTGAGAAAATTTCCTGACTTGCATAATAGGCAATGTGATGCGCGTTGCCTCCTTTCCTCTTCGTCGCTGTCTGTCTACTTCATTTTCAAACCCACGGAGCGCTATTTACGACAAGAACTCGAGCGTAAATGCTTTCGTTCACATCCACGATCCTCCTCCAGATGTAGGAGTAGAGACGTTCTCTCAATCTGCAAGCACAAAACCTTTACGATGGACTACTGTTGCTGTCAAGGACAACATATGTACTTCTGACATGCCAACAACATGCTCATCTGCTATGCTCAAGGGTAGGTGCAATCCAGAATGGCTGCGCAATAACGAAGGCCGACATTATTCTTTATGTAGGCTTCATTTCACCGTTTGACGCGACAGTGGTGAAATTACTCAAAAATGCTGGTGCTGACATCGTCGGGAAAACAAACTGTGACGAATTTGGGATGGGGTGAGCTGTCCGCCACACTTTTGAATTTGTGTACTCGGATGATAAACTTCATTTTCGGGTGTACAGCTCGCTGAATACTCACTCTATCCACGGCCCTGTCATCAATCCATTCCAAACGTCAAACGCGGAAGGGTCTATTATTTCATGGAGAAATCGAGAAAAACGGGTAGCAGGTGGAAGCTCCGGTGGTAGTGCTGCGGCTGTTGCTGCCGATATGTGTGACATGTATGTCGTTGGAGCCCTAATTGTTTCTTTTTCATGTTGTGTTGTCGCTGAAGAATTACAGAGCATTGGCGACGGATACAGGAGGATCTATCAGACTTCCTGCTTCGTACTGTGGGGTTGTGGGGCTAAAACCATCGTATGGTCTCGTCAGTAGGTGGGTTGACTCGGCAGCTCTCAGACTATTTACCTCAGCGTCATTGGCAATAGATGGGGTGTAGTTTCTTATGCGGATAGCTTGGACTGCGTCGGTCTTATGGCAAAAAGCATTTTCCAGGTTCGACGTGCTTTCGGTACGCACTTGGCTTCATCGTTACGACACTTCGTTCATTACGCCCCTCAGATGTTCTCGACGTCCCAGACTCTAACGACCCCACATCAGTATCAAAAAGGCTAAGGGAAACCGCAGCCGGGGTATTGCGGGAGTTTTCTCCTTTCAAACGTCCCTCACCATTCGAAGACAGCCAGCTAAGAGTCGGTGTACCTAAAGTACGCACTTTTCTCGGCCTGCGTCGTGTCAAAGTAGGCTCATTCATCACAGGAGTATTTTGCGAAAGAACTATCACCCGCCATCCATAAGTCGGTTCGAAGAGCTTTGCGAGCCCTCAAGGACCTCGGCGCTCAGATTGTACCTGTGTCACTACCATCGACGTCCTATGGTTTAAGTGCTTATTATGTACTTGCAAGTGCAGAGGCAAGCAGTAACCTTGCACGTTACGATGGAGTCGAATACGGTAAGAAATTATAACACACTTTCTCGACTCCCAGTACGTTAATGTCTTCATCTCAAGGCCTTAGGGTCCCTCCTCCTGTGGGCACCGATTTGACAAAAGCATCGAAAGTATATTCTCATACACGAACGCAAGGCTTTGGTGACGAAGTTCGCAAGAGAATTCTGTTGGGCACTTACGCTTTGACTGCCGGGTAAGTGGTAAAAAAATGCGGAAGCCAAAGCTCTAAACCTCAAAGACTCTGCTAGTGCATTCGATAATTATTTCTTACAAGCGCAGAAAGTTCGTCAACTCGTACGAAATGATTTCGACCGGATCTTTAGGTGGCCGAATCTACGTACTGCAGAGGGGAGGTCTTCTCCTTCTCTTTCGACGGAGGGGGTGGACGTTCTTATTCATCCATCTGCGATACGTACCGCGCCCCTTCTTACTCGCGAGCCGGTATCTGCTACCAATGGAGACAGCGCGGACCCGCTCGACACGTATCTCCAGGACGTTTTGACTGTTCCCGCATCCCTCGCTGGCTTACCTGCGTTGAATATACCGGTTTCAACGACACAAGAAGGGAACGTTTCTACTGATACTGGTGATGATGATGGGTGGCCGGTGGGGGTAAGTATTGTTGGACAGTGGGGATGCGATAGGCTTATCATGGATTTGGGTATGGTACTGGAGGCTGCTGTGCTTTCCCGCAGCAGCGATACCCGACATCCGGAGTCGTAAGATCTGAGACTCTGACTTGTAGCCACTCACTCGATCGTCCGAAAATTTCCCGGTTTTTCGTTTTTACTTCCATTGCCAAAAAAAAAAAAAAAAGTTACATACGCATGTGATTTTTCCAAGCATGGATCGACTGCACGGAAAATGAGACTCCGGAATTTGGTTTGATCGGGGATTCTTTTTGCCTCTCAGGAAGAAATTTTTGTGAGTATAAGTTAAACTTTTACTTTGCATCTTGGTATCCTGGGATTAGTTACAGCGACTTGCTTCATGGCCCCATATCTACCTCGAGGGGAGGTTTATCCGGACGGGGTCAGGCATACCCAAAAATCTCGATTTCAGAGATAAACAAAAAATTCGGCCACTTTTCATCCGGATCCGGATCCTAGATTGTTTATCACATGGATTTTCAAGTCAACCTCGTTGCAAGCTGGACTAGCTTCAAGTTGGAAGATCCTTGAAGTTCGTTTTCACGTTTGCAGTCCACAGTCAATCATATTCGGTTTCCGAATTGTAATCATGCGCCCTTTGGCGTTCCCGCTCATTCAAATTGCGCGCAGATAGGGCGCAATGTTGATAAAACAAAAATGATCGAATCTATAGCTACCTTTTGCCTGGTTTATTCCTTTTGTATGTTCCGAGGAACAAGTCCCGTCCGGCCAACGATGAGCAAAAATTGCTTCTGGGTCTCTTCAGCGGTGCCGCCGATGTAGAATGCAGCGGGGAGCTGTTGTCAAAGCTCGCCAAGGATATGGAGACACGATGACTGGCATTGCAAGTTCCGAATATAGGCTTTGACTTCTCACCCCGCATTTCGCTTCCCGAGATGAGCTCTGATGAAAGTACCTTTTAGCTCTGTTCTATATATCATGGGTCACACTGCACAGAACAAAATGAATATAGAAGGAGGGTGCCCACGTTGTGACCTCACGTAGACCCTTCCTTGACCTGGGTCAAAAATAGTCGCTGTATGTGGCTGCAGAAACAGCAAATTCCCTGGTATAAAATGCATACAGAAGCGCCGCAGTGACGTCCTGATCTGGATTTCTTCACTAGTCCTTTTTATCGATTGCTACTTACTCAGTGCCAACTTCCTAGAAGAGAATCAGGTCCCAGTAAACAGGTGTTGCCAGCACAATGATCTGGACTAATGAACATTGAGCTGTGTTCAAGAAGTGTGCCAACGGGGAAAAGTGCATACATTCAAGTCAGCGAGCTTCATCCGGACCAATAACTGCACACGGGAGGATCCGGAGGCCGCAGTGAGTGCTACCCGAGAGATCTGAAATTGAAAGTGGCGCATTGCACCTGAGAGATATGTGTTCATTGAGGAGTGGGAACTCAGTGACATATTGTTTGTCGAATTCTTCATTAGCCACAAGCCAAGTTCTGATACTAAAAGGTATCCATAGCTGTAGAGGACCACTCCTGGAAATCTGGCAAGAGCGACATGAACTGCGAAGGGAAAAAATCAAACAGGACAAAGGAAGAAATTTTGCGGGCCGTCGATATTAGGTTTACCACATGCAATATTATATAATACGCGGACAGACGGAACGATTGAACCATCCCGTCTTCAACGGTGGAGCTGCCCTGAAAGCCTGACCATCTATTTCCTTTGCAACCACCATCGCAGAAAAGCGAACAAGGCCGCCCATTCCTTTCCCTTTTCCATCCTGACCCAAATTATCTACAATATTGCCATCGTCGTCGGCTGACCTCCCTAGTCCCCCTACCTACGTCGTCAACGATGGCAAACTACCTTCCTGTTCTGATGCACTCAGTCACCGCGAACATCGTTCCCGATGACTCGTCATTGGAAACACTACCAAGAGGTCAAGTAGATTATCTCAGTCATAACTGGGAGGAAGAGGACGTCTGGCGCTCATGGAGGAATATGACGAGGCAGAAGAACGAGATTGCGAATGGCATGCGGTTAGAGAACGCCAGTTGGAGGACTTGGTGGAAACAGAGAAATAAACTCAAGACCGTGAATCCTGAGACTCTGAACTGGTCTGTCGCTGTATGCGTTCTCTTATTTTTGAGATTTTTAACTTTTCCACCTCCTCTCTTTACATCTCATTGCCTTGCGGCTTTTAAGGCTCAAAGATTCAGATGTAACTTGGCTCTACGGTCCTTTACATACGGCGGTCGAGTGGACTCCACCACCGAAGCCCCCTCCAGACCATCTTGAACGGAAGCCGGCTTCAGCTCAGGACCGTTTAGATTTGTCGTTACCGAAACATAAGTCGATCCTCAAGTACCGGACCATCAGTGAGCTCTTAACGAGCGAATTACCGTCCAGTCCTGTTTTCAGTCCCCCTGAAAGTGATGGGGAAGTTGATGGTGAGTTTCGGCCGCAGTCTCTTCCAATAAACGAAAGCTTCATCATTCTTACTTGGTTTTTGATCGTCAGTGGCTAGCCCACAAGACTCATCTGAATCATCATCACGGAGACCAAGTCTCCCTCATACTAAATCTGATACCCACATCACTCGGTGGGGACCTGACCGAACTTTCCGTAAAGACTCCCCTCCCCGCGTCGAACCCCCCGGAAACGCCGCAAACAGTACCACAATCTCCGATGTGGCGGTAAACTCGAGGCAGCCAACTCCAACTCGCGTCAGCAGCTCAACAAATCTCACGGGTTATTTTCACTCGCATTTACATGGGCCTCAATCTCAGAACACATCGCAAACTTCATCATCCACTTCAAACTCGGCTTCTGCTTCACCCCGTGGTGCTTCCAGCGAACTTTCCTGTGCCCCTGCCCCGAAGAAGAAACACATCACATTCAACACGTTCGTCGAACAATGCATTGCGATCGATAAACCCAAGACGGTCAATCCACTCGGAGCTGGGAGTGGAAAGGGGACGAATGGCCCCTATGAGGATACAGACGAAGAACACGATGATGGGTGAGCATACAGCTTTTGCAGTTTTTCTGATCTTTGATTACTTATGAACTTCAACCTGTCATTTTATTAGATACGAGGAAGATGTTGAAGGTGGCGATGATTTTGATCCTGATTTAAACGAGTGCGCGATCACGGACTCGGACTCAGATTATGAAGAGGGGATCTTTATTCAGGATGAGGATGACGATGACGATGAGGAGGACAGGACAGGTTTCGACAACGACGGCGTCATCGAGATGCGAGCTTCCAGAGTGACGAAGCAGGACAAGGCCGACTCAAAAAAGGGAGTACTTCGGTCGAAATCAAAAGCATCCACGTCGTCGTCTTCAGATTCATATGCCTCTTCTACATCGAGTAGTATCAAGAAGCGCAGACCGTCTATCCCCACTATCCCTCGACGAAGACGCTCAGGTACCGGGGTTGGGAACCTGCCCCGGAGTAACAGCAATGCGACCGCTCGACCTTCTTTTAATCACGGCCCACGCCGAAATACCAACACCTCATCTGATCAGATGGTGACTATTGCGCCCATAGCTCCCACCATGCTCAAGACTGGCGGATCTCTCAACTTTGCGTATCCAGCTCACTCTCCAGCTTGGGATGGGTTTGGTGTTCATCCGGACACTACCTCTGGATATGGCGAATGGATGGATGGTTTTGGCGACGATGCGCTTAGCGAAGATGGTGCGTTCGGTGGGCCTATAGGGAGATACAGCGGATATATTGGTTATTGGAGGAGTAGCGATAGCGAGAGTCCAGGCACACCTGTTGAGTTGGTCTATATGCCGCCGCCTAGTGGGAGGTACGGATCAGCTTACGGTGGCAGGTCACCCAGAAGCAAGGTTGGTTCCAATGTCAATAGTGAGGAGGCGGAGGTTGAGCTGATGGAAGAGGCTGGGGAGAAGAGGCGGTTAGGTCAGGACGAGGACGAGGAGCACGTGCAGACGAACCAGGGCCTTCTTGACCCTCAGGAGAAACCAATACAGCGGTCGCAATCACAAGAAGACATCAGCTTTGACATTGGCAAAGATCAAGGGCAAGTCTATCAGCATCAGGAAGTCATGTTTTCGACTGGCAACAGCTCAAAGTCCCAGGAGCGAGAGAAAAAGTCCAAAAAAAGACCTACATCGATGGGGGAGACATCGACTGGGCTTGTTTCTTCTGTTCCTATCGTTGTGCGCACTCCGCCGGCTGTTCAGAGGCCTGGGAGAAACACGGACGATGAGGCGGAAGAGGATGCATACGATTATTTTAGTGGCCCAGATTTAGGCGAGGAGTACGCGACACGGCGAAGCACGACAAGAAGAAATCCGAAGGATGTGAGCCAGTCTCCGTCGATATTTGGTGATGAACGGAAATCTCGGTCGCTCTCAAGGTCGAAGTCGAGGACACCTTCTCCTCAATCTGCCACACCGGCGACTTCAAGTAGGAGTCCTCCCTCGTCCACACCTCCCTCCTCCGCGCTTCTGTCTCCTCCGTTGCGGGGTCGTGGTGCCGCACATCATCAGAGCAGTGTATCACCCGATTCGTCGTCCAGAGGTCGTTCTTCTACCAGAACGTCGTCATCTTCGATGTCGGACCGAGAACGACCCCGCTCTCGCTCAAATCATAGTTCACCAATCGGCAGTTTGTCGCCAGACGGAAGCGCTATCGGGCTGAATTATGGTGTCTATGCCAATGGGAGGATCGGAGACAGGGAAAGGGACAGGGACAGAGAGAGGGAGCGGGCTCACGGGAAAGGTGGGCGTGGCCGAGAGCGTACAGAGAGGAGACTGAGCCATAGCTCGAGTCCGGATAGCGTCGAGGGAGTGACTACTACAGCTGGGTCTTTCCCTTCAACCTCCTCGCTGGACGTTATCGGCAGCCCTCAGTTCCCATCAGAGACAATGGAGGGCGCGTTATCGACGTCGAGTTCGCAGACAATATTGCCCCCCTCTCCTCCTTCCCACTCACCGCAACTAGGTTCTCCTACTTTGGACGGCGAGTTGATGCCGAGTCCACCTGCGAACTCCCCAGTAATCACCATAAGTGGTGTTGCGATTGCCATAGCTGAGATGGAGCAGAGTGGAGATGGACATGGTCGTACGACTAGGAGCAAGATGAGGGCCGCTCCAATGGATGTATCCCAACCTCATATATCATCGCCCAAAACGTCATTCTCGGTTGATCCTTCACCGAGTCTGACGTCGAGCTTGACGTCGACGGAGGGTCACAAAAGCGTCCTGCCAGACGGATCTTTGATCGAAGCTCACGTTATCAATAATTCAACACGCCCGTCGCATGTCGATCCCGACACGGGAAAAGAGACACGAGATCAAGCTACGCCGACCTCAGACGACGCGTCAATCGTGGGGAAAGCAGTTGGCAACATCATGTCCTCCGCACGGGCATACCTCGGTTTGTGGAACAACGGTGAAAAAGAGAAGGACAACAGTCAACTTTCGATGCGGTAACATGTTCCCGGAGAATACTTTGCTTCTAACCCATACCCTTGTGTTTGCTTCAAGTTCCTGTCCATAATTATGTTTCTGGTTACTCTGTTTTCTTCTGGTTTCGAGTTACTTATAGGTATTTTGGCTTTATTTCTTGTTTTCTGCCATCTTCATTTCAAGGACTTTTTGTTGCATTAATGGCATCTCACTGCAAATCTCTGTGCAATTCTCGACTCTTTCATGTTTATCGATCCCTTGTCAGAATTCGATGTTTCTGTCTCAACCATTCCTCCTCACGGCCTCATCACTAGTTTATTCTACGTAGCATTCAACAAGATTCCCGACTGCATCCATGAATGTAATATCTACGTACAACTGTACATGTACTTGTGCTGAAACTAATTCTCTAATTCTTGCTGCCTCTTTTATGGACCAGTGCTGATTGACCGGGTGCCTAGAACTTTAGAAGTAATCACCGGTATGACTGGCGCTGACATTTGTAGGCGTGCGAGGTGGGATCGGAACGACGCCACCTTTTTTTTGAAGTACTTGAACTTGGTGAACGCGATGGAAGTACGATGATTGTCCACCTGGTAGCATGGCCAAGGTTAGGTCAGTCGTCCATTGGTTTTTCTGATATAACTCGAAATCCTACGGGCGTGGGGATACCCAGTGCCTTTGGCGCACTAAAGGTGATCCCCTTTCGTTTTCTTGCTTGGCCTTGACCATAAGAGTGCGAGAGAGTTGAACAAGAATAGGGAAATCAGCCCTTTAACAGCTTTTAATCCCTCTTGCGTTTGGAGCTCAGGTGGGATACAACGGAACAAAGTTGATGAGAGGATATGCCGGGGCCGGGGTTTCCGGAAAACCAACGGAATTGAAGTTGTAAGCTCGAAATGGAGAGGAGTCCTTGTCATATATACGTTATGATTTACTATAGGAGAAACAAGATTGTCGCGGTATGTCAGCTTCAACTTTGTTTTTTTTTTCTCTTCGTCCGTCAATGATGGAGGTTGAACGACACGTGGGACATTTCCAAGCAAACACCCAGGGTCGCGGGGTGATAAACTTGGAAATTATGAGAGGCTACTTAAACCCCACACTCCCCGCAATCTCTTTTTGATCCCATCCCCCCCGTCACGTCCTTAATTCACGACCGCGATTATGGACGAAAAACCGAATGCTTCTGTTTCCGACAAGGAATCCGGTGAAGTCTTGCCCAACGAAACGCCGCTCTATAACGCGCATGTTGATGTCAGCGGGATCGACGAGAAGAAGTTGATGCGGAAGGTCGACATAGCACTTATTCCCTGGCTATCGTTCTTGTATCTTCTAAGTTTTTTGGACCGGACGAGCATTGGAAAGTAAGTAACTCGCTTTCCAGTTGTTCTACTGAGTAAAGTGCTGACAATTTCGAACAGTGCAAAGGTCTGTGTCAAGGACTCAAGTACCGATATCTGAGAAATCTGCAAGTCTAATGGCTTTTTTAAAATAGCTTTATAACCTTGAGAGGGATCTCAATATGACGGACAACCAGTACCTGATCTCTTTAACCGTGTTCTTCTTCAGGTGATTGCGTTTAACCCTCCCCTCTTTCCATGCGCCCGCGTGCTAATGTTGCCGGGCACAGCTACGCCGTTTTTGAGGTACGGTTTTCTAGACTATCGCACGATCCCGACTGAACTTGTATCAATCCCGCTCAGGTACCCTCTAATGTATTCCTCAAAAGGCTTCGGCCGTCTCTTTGGTTGTCTGGTTTGATGTTGCTCTGGGGCGTTATGATGGTACGTCTTATGCAGTATCTACTGTACTTCCGAGTTGACATTGTACTATTCCCACAGACCGTTCAAGGGCTCGTGCATGACTTCGGGGGCCTTGTTAGTACGTCAATCTCATCGCACAAGTAATTTTAACATACTGATAACAAAATAATCTTTTTTTCTCGCAGCTATGAGGTGGTTCTTGGGAATGTTTGAAGCTGGTCTATTTCCGGGTGTGAATTACTACCTATCTTGGTAAATTCGTTCTTTTTTAAAAATCACAACGCAAAGCAAACGAGCTAACATAGACGTCAGTTGGTACAAGCGCTCTGAATTTGGTATACGTGCCGCTCTTTTCTTCTCAGCGGCCACGGTATCCGGCGCGTTTGGAGGTCTACTAGCGGTGGGTGAAAGATACCCCCAAGCCGAGAGGCATGAGCTCATCTCTTTCGCAGGCGGCTATTCACAACATGGACGGTATCGGTGGAAAACCAGGTTGGGCGTGGATTTTGTGAGCTTGTTTGAACTGCCGGCTTTGGCGATCAATCATTCACATGTTTCCCGCGTCATCTAGTATCCTTGAGGGACTTGCTACCGTTCTTGCTGGTGTAGCATCTTTCTGGATTATCCAGGATTTCCCAGACACGGCCAAATTCCTTTCTGAAGCAGAAAGGACCGTGATTGTTCGGCGATTGCAAGGAGATGACCAGTTCAGTGCTGCGGGAGAGAAACTCAGATGGAAGTACATCCGTCAGAGTTTACTCGACTGGAAAACGTGGGTAGGAAGTGAGTGTTCTTTGTCTGCCGTTGGGATGAGATACGTTGAATACTCAGGTTTGGTCGGGCATAGTGATCATCTACGTTGGTTGTGATGCGCCACTATATGCGTTTGCACTTTTCTTGCCTACAATTATCAACCAGGTGTGTCTGCTTGAGCCTTTTTTTCCCGTTCTGTTCAGCACGCTCATAAATGAATTATAGCTGGGTACGCATTCGATCCCCTCAAAATATGGACTTGCAATCTCGATTGCTCATGTGTTACTGCAGGATTCAGGGCTACTCCCGCGAACCTGTTGACAGTTCCTGTTTATGTCTTTGCTTGTATAATCACATGTTTGGTCGGCTTCTTGGCGGATAAATATGGTCGACGAGGGTATTTCAACCTGTGAGTAACTCACACGAGAGTCTACGCCGCCGTTTCGATGGTCTGAGTCGTCGATTTCTGTTACAGTGGATTCCTGTGCCTTGGTAAGTACTCAAAATGGTCTATCGAGTCTACTCTCGAAAAAGATTAACCGATAAACAATTTTTAGGCGGGGCTGGTTACATTATCTTAATTGCGTCTAGAAAACCAGCTCTATCATACTTTGCGGTTTACCTTGCGACCTGGTAAAGTTGCTTCCTTGTGTTACTTGATTTGTCCTTCCTGATCTTTCACGTACATAATTTGAAGTGGTATATACCCAGTCATTCGTGAGTCTATATCTCGGTTTTGGATGTTGTTTTTACTCATTCTATGCTCTCACACAGCTAACACCATGTTCGTACCACCCTCTGTAATCGTTCACGCGGAGCCTTTACTGATGAGCCTCTCAACATAGTGCTTGGATGTCAAACAACGTCGAAGGATCCTACAAACGTAGTGTTTCCCTTGCGATGGTCATCAGTTTGTGAGTGTGAGGTGCCTCTCGGTCTCTAACAAGAAGGTCTAATTTTTATTTAGCGGTAATATCAACGGAGCCGTCAGTTCCAACATCGTGAGCCATTCGCTTCTATCCTCCATAGCCCTCAAAGTTGGTCTAACTTGGTCCTACTCTTCGATAGTATCGCGCAAGAGATGCGCCTTGGTTCGTTTTGGGACATGGTGAGCAGTCTTTTTCTTTGTTTCTCTATCTATCTGTGTTTCTCACCGCTGATCTAGGCTTGGTCCTAATGTATATCGGCTTGGGAATTCTTTCCTCACTTGCTTATCTCATTTTCACGAAGAGAGAAAATGCTAGGAGAGATAGAGGAGAGCGGGATGAGGTTATTAAAGGACAATCTGGTGGGCATGAGAGGAATGGGACGTATGAGAGCGTTGTGGAAGCAAAAAGAGAGAAGGGAGACGATTGGAGTGGGTATCGGTACACGTTATAATGGTATGAGATTTATATTTACGCTCTCGGATGATATTGTATATGATTTTTGCTGTGACATGTATTACAAGCGCCCGTTCTGGTGTACGAGAGGTCCGGAGATGATTAGAGGTGGTTAGTGCGGGGGCGGGGACCCCTCAGTGACCATGTGATCAACTTTTTGCGGGTTCAAAGCGCCTTGTTTTTTGTTCCAAAACCTCATCGCCAACGATGCGTACATGGGTATCTGGTACCATGACCTGAAAGTAAGGTCGCTGACTTTCTCTTGACGCTATCTCGATTCCCAATCATGGTGACAAGAACTTGGACGCAAGCGGAGCTGTGGATTTCAAGAGCACCCCCGAATTGGTTCAAGATCCTGTACACATTTCTCTTTGCGACACAGACTCACCACGGTGATACTCTAGAATCGTATCACACTTTTGAACTCAGTAGGACTCTTTGGTTTATCACCACGTCATCTTTGAATATCTACTTGGGCAGGATCATCCAAGCTAAATTCTCACATCAACGGTCTCAACATACATTTGACGAAAACAGCAATTGTATGAATAAACAGGTCAAGAATACGTACGAGCTTTAGCAGGGACCTTTGAAATCTGGGCACGTTTCCTTTCCACTAGTACACATCCATTCTCACCCTTATATTACGTGCAGAGGTGTGCAAGACGGAAACTCTCGAACCACGACCAGAATTATAACAAACCTGAGGATCTATTGATACAACGCGGTCAGCTGAACCCAATCCAGTGTCTGTCTCGAGGTTCGTCTGAAAAACGGGACGACGCGACGTCAAAGAGAGAATAACTGAACGCTTGGAGGGTCTTCGTCTACGCCAACTTGCTGTCGTCACGGTTGCAGATGATTCCCTTTCCTTGGATTGTTCCCACAGAAATTGAGACACGCTCGTTCCAGTGCTTTATTTCTCGTATCCAGATAAAAAATACAAACGTGCGATTGACTCGTTGTGGCCACGAGGCTTGGTGAAAAGTTTTTCAGAGTCGAAAGTGTCTTTCACATTTCCATATTTGCGGGGTGTGTTCCGCCGCGTATGTCATCGTTACAATATCCGATCGCGTTTTATGTACAAAAACATCACGCGAACGTTGAAAAGCCTCTGAGTCTTTGTGTCTTTGTGTCACCTCCTCCTTCATACCACTACATCCCCGCCTCGCCACCCACTCCCGAGCACAACTATACACTACTTCTTTATCTCACATCGACGATGCCGACAAATGGGACACGCGCAGAAAGTCTCAAAGAAGAAGGTAACAAACTCTTTTTGGAAAAGAAGTTCACCCAAGCTGTCGCCAAGTACACCGAGGCCATTTCTGCCTACGGCGCCAACGCCAGTTCCAACCAGGTACTGGCGGTCCTTTATGCTAATCGAGCTGCATGTAGGCTTAGTTTGAAGGGGTGAGTAATCTCGTTTTCTTATTCTATCAACTTCAGACTAGACTCTCGTTCATACATTGTGTAGGTACTTTGAGGCCGTGAAGGACGCGCGTAAGGTACAAAACCATACTCTAACTGCCAGTGGACGCGTCTTTATTTTGACCTTTACTCACTAATCTTATCTTTGGGGTTTTTCAGGCCACAGAGCTCGACGCGACCTATTCGAAAGCTTGGGCAAGACTTGCAACTGCCCACGATGTAAATTACCTAGCATATCAATGGACTGCATATTTTAACGCGTTCTCAACCAACAGGGCCTCAAACAACCCTCGAAAAGCAAAGATTTCTGGCAAAAAGCCATTGACACGCTCGGCTCCCCGAAAAGCGAAGCGGAACGGAAGCAAAAGGAACAATACGAAAAGAGTCTTGCCTCTTCTCTCTCTGCGATCGAGGAGATTCAGAGTTTTGAGAGGAAATATGGAGTGCTTGTTTCACCTCACAGCCAAAGCTCTGATATGCCCTGGACGATTGCGGTCGGGATGAGACCGCAGCTGCAAAGGGAGGGAAGGTTCTGGAGCAGTGTAATTGTGTTTCCTATTTTTGTTTTCTTGCTCGCTTCCCTTGTTTATTCAAAGATAATGTGGCTGATCATTACTCCTGAATTCTTTGGTGTAGGTTTGGGCACTTGCAGAAGCATACGATTCGTTTCAACTGGGAACGAGGCAGATGGATCATACGCGCATAATGGGCCCCGCTGCGCGATTTGACTTACGATCTGTTGAGAATATGACGAACGGGATTCTCTGTGATCATCGAGTCTTTCATATCAATGATTCAAGTTGGATGATAAAGGTGCAAGTACAGAGTACGTTCTGCTTGACACCCCCCCCCCCTTCCTTCTGATTGTGCTATACTGACTCTTCGCTTGACAGTAAGAGGAGAATCAACCTGCACCGGAGCGTGGACAGACAAAGATCCTGCAACTCTCATGCAAGAGGCGCCCAACCTACAGGTACAGAGAGGGTGGGATTGGGTTCGACAGGCTGTTGGGAATACAGTTCGGTGCGAGATGCTCTCCGCTATGCTTAAATTGACCGCTAAGCTTATTATACAGATGCTGGATCCTCAGCGGCTTTCTCGCAGGGGGTTTGCGCCAAGACTATGCTCTAGAAATGGAATACTTGGATAAAGCCCTTGAGATCATCAACTGGGGCCGGAGAGCATGGCATGGCATTAGCACTGTAAACCGTGGAGTCATTTTTCTTGATACTTTCCTTTATGGAGTTCAGAAGCTTCACATGGAAGCGGTGATGAAGGTAAGCTCCGCCATCTCTTGTTTTTTTTCCGACTGTGCTCATAATCGACGGCTCGACTTGCTATGTTTTACGGAAGCTTTGCTCGATCACGAACAACATCGAAAGGAAGCGACAACTTTTGGAGGAACTGCACGAAGAAGCCGAGTCGGTCATCAGAAATGTGAATAATAGTGCGATACCTCGTCGCGAGGATGACCCTGTGTACACCTCGGCGTATTATTACCAACCGCGCGGTTACGCGTACTCGTAAGTGTCGTCGATGGCTTTTACTTGGTATCCGAAGTCTCAACTGAGGTTTTTCTTTGCGCGACGGCGTTCTAGCATGAGAGGGTATTATATCAGGGAGAACGCCAAATTTCCGGGACTGAGCCAAGAAGAGCAGAAGAAACTGATGCGGGAAGCTGCCGCTGCCTATGACGAAGCTTCAAAAAGTTTCGATGAGGATGATGAGAATCATGCTAGTGAGTGAAGGCTGATCTGTTTCTTCCTACATATTCCGCCTGACTTTCACGTACTAGTGATGATGTGCATTGCTGCTGAGAACATGTTATCAGGCTCTGCACCTGCGGGGGCGACGTTGGAGTATTTGGAAAAGTTGAGGGAGGCTGCGCCCAAGATCCAAGGGATATGGGCCAACTCTGCGATGTCTAGAGGAGGGCGGGACCAGATGATTCAGATGCATTTGAAGCATGCCCCCAAGCTTCGTAAGATGTTGGCGGAAGGGAAGATAAAGAGGGATGATCCTGTCATGTTGGAGAAGCTCTAGACCCATGGCTGGCGCAACAGGCTGCCCGTCGACCTGTTTTGTTTTGTTTTTCTCGACGACTACTCCTTTTTGGGAACCTAGCTTTTGTTTTCTTTTTTTTTTGTTTCTTGTATCGGAGGATGAGATTCCCCAAATGCGTTTGCTGAGTTCTTATGTGCATTGGTTTTGGGCTAATTTTTAAGAAGGTAGATGCAAAGAGGAACGAATGGATTTTTTTAAATGTCATGCTACGGGGTCCTTGTTCGAAAGTGGCGTGTGCGTCCCGTTTGACGCCCAGAAACTTTGGGTTATTCAATAGTCGAGGGTACAAACGTTCGTTCAATTGTTAAGGAACAGGAGCCCCATAAAAAGGAACACATTCAGCCACACTGAGCCAATTTGCTCCTTGTGGGTTATTGGTGTATTGAAACACATGGCGTTCTCGAGATCTTCGAGGTCAGTTCAAAAGGAATGACGTTCGCGGTAAGTTTGTAACTTGCGTCCAACTCGGGTGCCGATTTCGTCGCATTTTCTTCATCTACTACCAACTTCAAATTTGGGAGTAATCAACACTAGGAAACACTGGTTCATTCACTCAACCTCTCTGCCTCTACTGTTACCTTGACAAACGTCCAGCTCTTTTCTGTCTTTGGCTTCATGAACTGCCGACCTCCCAAAAAACGCGAATAAGGTGGTCGAACCGGTGCCTCGCTCATCATGACTGAATTATCAAAGCAACCGAGATGAGTACAATATGCGGCACTACAGTGCGGATAATCTAGCGACATTATTTAACACAAACCGGGAAGACCACCGATTGATTACATACAAGTTCGCGTTCACAAGAGATTGTAGTACGAAATGAGTGTCGAGGTGGGACTGGCCACTGGATGAACACGCTAAACTATCTTGCCGCCGAATGGTGAGACAGAGCTTCAAGTTCGCAATCAACTTCAAAGTGAGTAGTCACAGTAACCTATATCAACCGTGTTCAGCATCACCAATGTATGAATGGAAGGTTAACAATGCTTGCCTCTATTGGCTGTTTGTTATCTGATTTTGAGTCCTCTGTCCGTTTAAGTATTCTAGACACCGACTTGAGTAGTCCATGACATGGAGGTAGAGTAGCTAGCTCGGAAAGGGCGGTGAACCTTTCCTGAGCAAGCTGGGAGTTTTTCGATATTGACCCAGGGGTCGCAGGCGAGTTTGCAGAGTGATCGGCGTACTGAAGGTCATTCAAACCGTCGTCACACATCTCAGCTTGCGGAGGAGCGTTCGAGACCCTGCGGCCCGTAGCAAATACACCACCCACGTCCTTTGGACCGACGATGGACATGATGGGAGCCCTTTGCCTCTGGTGTTGGGGAAGCGTAGCCCAATACAAAGCAACAGCGTTCACAATGACCTAGGTTGACCATTCAGAACTGCATCGAAAGGGAGATGGATGTAGCTTACATCTGCGCTGCAACTTCCTAAGCACACCCATCCGTACTCCCTACCGTTCCGAGCAGTAAGAACAGCAATGTTCACCTGAGTTCGGGGACAAATGATTTGTTTAGCAACTACTTCGAATAGAGAAAAACCTACTGTTGAGGTGGTGAGGGAAGCAATAGACGCACTATTATGACTATGAGACACCGGGAATTAACGAGAAAGAAAGGAGTACGGACACTAGTGTCCGCACTGCGAGTCGCTTGACTCTGGGACTAAGATGACCGTTCCTGAAGAGTGGCCAGAAAAACAGGACAGTCAAGAAGAGGTTTATATACCTGTAGGACGGCGTCAGTGACCCCAAGTCCAACCGCATTCAAGCAGGATTCTCTCTTACAAATCATAGGTCAACAAGGGAATGGAGCCGATAGGCTTCAGACCTATCACGCATGCTTGATTACCTCCCGTCAGCTCCGAGATACGTCCTGTAAACAATTCACAAACTGCGACGCCCCAGTCAAGCTTTAGTCTTACCTAGAAGCAACAGCACAATGATAACGACATAGGGAGCGACGGTTAAATAACATAGCCTGTCCACGGTAGATTTGAAGCGACTAGTGCTGCTTGTTGTAGAAGTCCAGACGACATGAACTCTCTCGACTGTTAGACGAAATTTAACATGGGCTCGGTGGGTTCGATATTTAGACTTACTTAAGAATAGATATATGAGAACCTTTGAGGACGCGTAACATGCGATACAGAGAAGAATCGCACTGCCGCAGATAGAAGAGGACGATTCCAATCCAACTCCGAATACAAGGACGCCCCCTACGATATGTGATCGAACCTCCTCTGTGCCTACACCGTCCGACTTGGCAGACTCACCAGTAAAAAGAAACCCCCAGGAGTCAATGAAGATCAAGAGGATGCAAAGGCGTGACCAAGGCAGTTCAAAGATACCGGACAGGGAGAGGGAAGCAAGTCTTCTCGAGAGGCAATGAGTAACGACAGTAACGCCTGGAACGAGCACATCAGTGTTGACCGGAATCATAACACGTTCATGAAGAGGCGTACCCAGGAAATGTACCAATGAACTCAGAACTTGCAGGCCAACGGAGGGGAAAAAATGTGTAGCCATTGCAAACTCCTTGTTTTCCGGGAGGGACACACGACGCCCTTCAAAGAGCTTGAGCTTTATAAACAAGAATAAGAAATCCGGAGGGTGTTGTTATATTTCCTTAACTAGCAAACATAGGCACTTCTGACACCGGGGCGTAAGAAGTTCCTGTTTCCAACCCGCAACAAAATGCAACACAACGATGCGAACAATAATGCGGCGTTCATTACATAGTTCGGCATCACATCACCCTTACCCAGCCTGATGTTTATCTGGGGTTGCAAGAAACATTAGAGTCTCACGATGTCGAGTTAGAGGTTCCTGAGTGCTCGAGAAATAGCCTCTTAATACAACTTTGAGTGAAAACTGGAATGATGGTCCTAGGCTGGAGTGGGTAATTTACCGTCGTATTTCATGGGTGAAGTTCTTCGCTAGTAATTAGTTACCGGGTGCTATCGAGAAATCTTGAAAGCGTACCTTGATGATACGGCGTACTGAATGAGTGTGGCATATCAGAGCGTGGCTTTGAGTCACTTTTGAGGAACTTGGCCTACATACCGTATTGCAACCGTACTGGTAACGCCTCCGGCGTTCCTGACTACCGGAAACGCGTCACGTCATGTGATCGTGAGACAACCCCAAGTCCAAGCGCTGAGGGAGACCGCCTTCAAGCCTTCCTGAATCTCTCCAATTGCATCTCAGAAACGATGCATGCACGCATATCAGCTAAGGTAATCTTATAGAATAAATTCTTTAAAATGGCTTATTTTCTTGACACAGCAACAAGAAGCGCGCGTAAAAGCATTACAAGAGGAGGCAGACAGGCTTCAGCAGGAACTCGGGTACACGTCCACTGCATTCATTTAGTGTCTCTTATTGACGTTCCTTACTATTTATAATACGTATTGACAGGGTAGGCGAAGACGCAGCCAAAATTGTCGATAACCATATCAAACTTCTTCATCGGTACAACGAAGCCAAGGATATAACGCAGGTGGGGAAAGCATGATTCGTGACTGGGAAATTAAATGGGATGCTAATGGAAGGGTCTTTGGTGCCGACGCAGATGTTGATAGGAAGAGTGAGCTCAAATCCTTTTACTTTTCCGTCGCTGAAGACGGTACCCAGCTGGCGAACATGAAAGACACAACTGTCAGGGAGATTCATAGAGAGATGAATCTCCCTGAGACGGATTAATCCGAAGGGCAAGCCACAACCCCATTCAAAAGTCAAGCTCGTCAAGTATACCTCAAGTGACAATACCCTTTTGAACTCACGACGCTGTGTGCTTCTGTGTAGTGACCGAATGTTATCTTATCCGTGTTTCCCTACTCGTTGGACTTCTTTGTATTAAAGTGCGAACTCTGAATGATTAAGCAGAAAATCAAATTAAACCTCTATGTCAGAGACTTACCTTGGTGTTTCTAACTTGTACTGTGCGAGGGTGCTGTTGGAATGTCGTCTGGCAGGATATACTACGCCCGTTTATTTCAAAACTATGGCTATTGTACATCTTCCAAATTCTTCTCTCCCCGCGTGCCTCTGTGCGGACTTGTTTAGTTCCTCCGTCTCATGCTCTTGTTTCAACCATTCATCGGTCAACTTCTGAATCAAATCGACGGCTTCCCAGTCATTCATCTTCATGACATCTTCATACTTTCGCCTGTGCACAATTTGACCAACCCACTTCTCGTTCCACATCTTTGCCAGGCCGAATCACCAATGTTTGTCTTCACCGTTACGGAATTTCATACCTTGAACTTGATGTGTGCGCCCGTTATCAGTAGTGATTTGAATGAGCTGCTTAACAGACAACGATCCCGTTCCAAGCTACAGATTGGGGGGATGGACCCGAGAATGAGTTATAGGTAACCGATAGTGCGATCCTTGTCAAAGACACTATGTTTGCGTCCCCGACAATGCTGGCCAAGGCAGCCATCGCCCGATGCATGCGGAAGGATATCGACTTTGGTGTATCAAATGATTCAGAGTAGATAGGTCAACTGGGACGATACTGAAGCTGGAGGCAACAGTTACAAACTCAGGAAATCATAGCTCAATGACGTCGGGATGAGTGGTGCTCTCGCGTAACCTTTCCAATTGCCGTATAACATACCTAATATATACTTTCAATCTCGCAAACTCAGAATTGGTTGAGACGAATTCCCAAAAAGGGAAAGTCTGCGATGATTGCACCGTTGTCAGGGCAGCACAATCTATTGATAGCTATTTGCCTCTGACAAGTTTTACCCTATATGGTAACTTTGCAATTCCCACACGAAAAGTTTTGGTGGATTGCTCAACTTTTTGACTTGATACTTAAACGTTAACGCGAAGGATGGCCTCCCCAGAATTCCCCGCTACACGAAGAACGGTCTACTCCATCTGTTATCATGTCCGCTTCTACTTCCTCGATGCCAGTCATCGCCCAGCCCCAGCCCGCTACTGTAAACCCGAGAGAGAGCTCCTTCGGATACACCTTCTCGTCTTCTGTGTCGGAATCTAGACATGACCGGAGAATATCATCTTCCGATATCGACTTGGAACTCGGGCTACACTATGAAAACTCGCCCGAGGTCGCACCCCCACCTTACATTGAACCACCAGAATACACAAAATCATCAGAACCGATCACTCTCGCCAAGTATCTCTTCAAATTTGGGTTCTGTACGTTTCTATACATCTGTTCTTCGCGAAATTCACTCGATTCTTACCTTGTCTCTTTTAGTATTCCCACCATTCTGGATAATGGGTGCACTGATCATCCTCACTCCCCTACGCGCCCCCGACGAAGACATCACCGATCCCACTTCACCCCATACCTGGCTTCCGGAAAAAACTGAATCTGAACGCGCTATCATACTTTCGCACCTCCGGAAAGCAGAGCTCAAATGGGCATGGAGATGCCTTTACGCGCTTTTTATCGTTACGCTCTTTGCTGTTGTTGCAGGAGTGGCCATTTGGGCTGCTCTAAGAGCGTGATATTCTCTCCCATCGTGCCCTCCATCCTCTATCCTCTTGTTTTCGTGACGCTGGCCTAGCTGCCGGCGTGTTTTTCACTTGACCCACCTCTTACCATCCCTTGTTTCCGGTGCGAGTCGACTCGCTCCGATTTTCCCTCCTTTTTTGGATACCAATCTTGGGCTGCTTTGATGCCTCAACCACTACCGCTACGTCTCTTATGATAAGTTCAGTCATAAAAATGTATCACTAGACGACTACTGTATGACAAAAGTTAAAATCAATTGTACTCGTATTTCATGACCATATTACTTACCTTAAAGGCCAGAGAGACAATTGATAAGGAAATGACTTTGGGTTTAAAAAGAGAAGTCCACCGCGCAAAAAGTATGCAGTCGCCGAAGTCTCGAAGGTCTTGGCCCTGGCCTGGTCCTTCTGAGGGGAAAGATCATCCACCTGCCTCCCGACAGAACTTTCCAAACACCCGGTCAACCCAAGTCGATCACGATCCTCTCAAGGACTACTGCTGCCTGCGACTTCAACAAGATAGTCGCAATATTGAGGTCAACGCTAGCGGAGAGATTCGTCCACGACTCGCGGGAGCCTTGACACATATAGACCGGGGGCGCCAAAACAGTTCGACGCATGTGTTATACCCTGAACGCTTTAATTCTTCCAAAAAACAAAAGGACAGCTCTATTTCTTCTCAAATTAATCGTAATACAATAGCGGAAGTAGACGGGGCTTTAATGATGTTCCGCAGCGATGTGTCCTGCTTTACTGTTGATGAACGCATATCGTGCGTTGCCCCACGTGTAGATTCCGTAGCCTACAATACAAAGAACGGGTGGTCAGGGTACATGAAGAGAAAAAAAAAACCGAGTTGTGATACGCACCAATGGCAAAAGGCACGACGAAGTAGAATGCCTCACCGGATACACGTCTGTAAAAGTTGAAGACGTAGTTACGAATCATGTTGGGAGCTGCTTTTGATTGGAAAGGTGACATGGCTGGATTGGAACGACATTCGTCAATTTGGGGATGAATAAAAATGAGAGGTGATGAATAACGCACTGTACAGAGTAATGCGCTGCTTCATTCCAGCACCATGGTTGTCACCCCACCATTTAAGCTATGGTGTTTCCCAAATTTCATTTCTGAAGTTCAGTACAAGGAAAGAGTTGAGCGCGAAAGTGTGAAATGCTCACGTAGGCACGTTTGGCTATAAGATAGAGCTGCCGTCAGCGCAAGGATAAGTGTAGATAGAGAGACTTACGAGGAGGCATATCGCCAAGTCGTGCTATTGAGGGTCTCATGTTGAGCTAACGAGTGTCGAGAAAGGAATCGAGGGAAAGAGGTTGAGAGAAGCAAAACCGGTCTTACCCGTGCTTGACTGCTTACATAAGCGGCCGTAAACAGCCTGACGCTTGCCGTTACTTTAGCGCTTGGGCCACGACACTTTCTCACAGTGACAATTGACAAAAACCACGACTACACCATAACCACCTCAATCACCCGTCGGCTTTCCTAGCTCGTAAGGTCTTCTTCACTTCCATGACTTGCAATTTCTCAATCTCCTCACCTCTTCTTGCAGAATACCTATCGTCCTAGCGATGACGCACGCGACTTTATACGCACTGGCCAATTACCTCGGAATGCTCGCTATGGTCACTGTTGTGGGATACCATTTCGTTGCTGTCAATGCGAGGTATATGGCAAAGAATGGGGTGAATCATGAGAAGAAGATATGAGTTCCGTTCTTGAGGAGAGCGCTTCTTGTGTTTTTTTTTGGGCACAGGTGTGTGCAGTTCGTTTCCATCTTAGTATATCACTATTGACTCTGATTACAGACTTCGGAGTTCTTTCTTTCTTTCGGCCTCTGGGTCGTAGAAGCTATGATTATATTTCTTAGTTTTCCCAATCCGACCTTCTATCACTCCACACTGGATTCTTACAGTTTCTCTGTACCACTATACCGCCCCACAAGCTTCCCGGTAGCCAGAAATTCAGCACGTTGTACACCTGTGCTTTTGATTCCACGTTGTTGGCTTGAATGTCCCGAGCTTAAGAAGAAGTCATCTCCATACCGACCTGGCTACTCCAAACTGTCTGAAATACTCAAATCCTGAACATTTCTCTCCGCTTGCAACGACCTCGGTCTTATTATGCATTTGAAAGGGGTAGGATGACTTGTAAACCCCAGCTATCAACGTCCAAAGGAACATCAATCTCTTTCGACAAACTTACCAGATCAAAGCAGAGATATATTCGAACGTTGGTTCGCTGACAGTACCATCCGTATTGAGCGCTTTCGAGATGTGGAAAACGGTTAGAACTGAAGAGATGACGCTAGAGGAGGATTTGCGGACGTTGTTTCAAAAAACTGTCAATTACACATCGCCGACGAAACTCACTTCCACACGGAGGAGTATGCCATATGTCGCCCGGGACAGATTCTTTGGAAACGGAAGTAAGGACAAATCGTTTCTCGTATACGCTGATCTACAAAGCAACACATACCGTTTGCCGAACCCGAAGACAGCTTGAGCAGGATCCAGAACGAGTTGACCATCCGGTGTGAGGAACCTCTCGGGCTTGAAAGAGAATGGATCTGTGTATACGGTCTGGACGTTTGTTGTCAATTTATAACTGGCCTAACGTTTTGGTCGCGAGTCCGTACCTCATCATGCAATATAGTCCTGAACATTTGGCATCTCAACACGACGGAAACATCCTTAATTTTGACACATACCATATATTTATAACAATGATAGAATTCGCGGGTATTCGGTAACCTTTGTAGACGTCTTCTTTATCTACGGAGTGCAAAACACCTGGGAAAACTCGCGCGTTAAGCAGGAGAAACACAATCTCGTAGACCTTTTCCTCACCTATAGGAAGAACATTCTGCCACCGAAGAGTCTCCTTTACAATCGCAGCAACGTATGGTAAAGAATCGTGGTCTGAAAAGTCGGGAAGATGTCCAGCTGTGACAACTTTGTCGATTTCTTGTTGAGCTTTTATTTGGGCTTCTGGGTTTGCTAACATCGCTAAGAAGAACGTGTGCAATGTGGATACCGTCTGTCGTCCATGTAGTGAATACGTTGGATGGAAATGTGTTATCAAACAAACCGCCACGCACCGTATCGGAACCAGCTTATCAACAGAAAACCCAGACTCAGTCAAAACAAAAGTCGGTTTCAACTTGATTATTATTATTCCCCACCTGCAAACATCGCATTGGCTACATCGCGGATGAGAGACTCGCTGTATACGGGATCCTGGGTCCCTTGAAATTCTTGAAGGTAAAATGAAGTGAAAGACGGAGATATGATACCGTTCGCCTTACACGGAAAAAAAAAAATCAAGCTTCAGCCTCGTGAAGTTTCAACGATCGACTTACAATCCTGTCTTTAGCTGCCTCAAAAGGCTTGTCGATCATAGCTCTCGCAGTTTGGTACCATGCATTGGCTCTAGAAAAGGCGAAACGCATGCCGGTTTCCGCAAAATCAGAAATCCGAAACCAATCGTTCAGTTGAACATACTGTCGTTTCCATGCAGCTCCTGGGAGCCATTCTGACACGTATTTTAAAAGGGGAATGATTCCTAGTGCCGCAATCAACAATGATGAGTCTCGACGACATCACAGGAAAGTAGGGACTAGCGTACGACGAGATATGCACCCGGTCTTCCGGCAAGTATAATTGCACCCACAGCTTCTTCTGCAAGCATAACGAGAGGGTCGTTTTTGGGCAACACCTCGATTCCGTAGGCAATGGACAAAATGGTCGTCGCGGCATGGCTAGCAGTGAACAGTTGAGAGCTAATCAAAACAATTATAGAATACTCACTATCGGATATGGCTAGCGAAATTGTCGAGGTCATTTAATAGCTTTTAAGGAGCTTCCTAGTAGCTTTGGCCTGTTGCGGTTGATAACGTTTGGAAGCTGAAGCATTGAACATTTGGTCAAATAACCGCCTTCTGATGCGCCTGTAAAAAAACCGTGTTTGTGAGTATCCGTGGCTGCCGGGGGAGGGTAGTGGTTGGGATTCTACCAAGGTTCTCCTGCAGCCGATTACGATTATCAGTACTCCAACTGAAATCAAGAAGAAACGCAAACCGTATGTCATGAAGCCTGAGAGGTACGAAAGAGGATGAGAATGGTAGACGAACTTTCCAAAAAGCCTCACCGAGCATCTTATCGTACCCCATCAACTCGTTCAGCATGACAGTCAAGTGTTGAGGGTTCATTCATCGTACTGCGGTTCGAAAGTACATATCACATTCACCGACTCGAGTAGATTATGGACCGCTTCTCTACCAACTCGACCGCAGCTTCCATCGAATCAAGAACGATGACTGATGTAACTGCAGCATCGAGGTAGAGGATGTCAGTACCCGTTACGATATGGATGTTGAGCAGCCGATTAATAGAGAATCGGAGAAAACGGCTACCTAGCTCTGTACACCACTTGTGGTACTTTTGCCACTCGAAACTGGTCGGGAGTTGGAGCAAGTTACCGAGAAGAGGTAGTCGTTTTGGACCAGGTGGTAGAGGTAAAGAACGAGTTGCATAGAGTTTGTGAAGATAAAGAATGAGAATGAGAACGAAGCTGGTCACGGCGAGCGCATCGAAAACTTGACTTTCCATGAGATTGCAAAGGAGGTGTGAGAGTGGTGGTCAATATCTAGTCTCACATGTCGCCGGTTCTCCGTCGCTGTCACTTGAATACTGTGAACGTGATATATATCACAATGAATGGGAGTATTATACGTTCGGTAACCTTATGCGAAGGGCAGACGTCTATAATCCCTCGAAATCATTTGTCTCCGTTTGTAGAACCGGGACCAGTGAGTTCGAAAGCACACCAATTGACTGCGGCCTATCGTCCCGCCGTGGCTACTAAAATATTAATATCCCCAGCCCCCAAGGACGCCATGGATCGCATCAATTTTATCTACTCCAAACTGTCAGAAATACTCAAATCTCGAACAAACCTCTCTGCTTCCGGTGACCGCGGTATAATCAAACATTCAAACGGAGCAGGACGGCTAAGAGCACAAGGCATCAGCGTTTCGGAAAAAAAAAAAAGAAAGTCAATCCTGAACTCACGAAACCAAAGCAGAGACGTATTCGTAAGTCGGCTCGTTAACACTACCATCCGGGTTGAGCGATTTTGAGATGTTGAAGACGGTCAGAACTGAAGATATGACACTAGGAACACGAATGTTTATTTCTCAACGGCAATTGCGATTCCGCAAAGGTCATGATCCTCACCTCCACACGGAAGAATAGGCCATATGTCTCCCAGGACAAATTCTTTTTTTTTTCCACGTATGCGGGAGGAAATTAGAACTATCGTTTCAAAGTACCAGACCTTATCGCACCGTTTACCGAATCCAAATACAGCTCGAGCTGGGTCTGGAACGTTCGGGTCGAGTTGACCATCCGATGTGAGAAATCTTTCAGGCTTGAAAGAGAATGGATCTGGGTATACGGTCTGCGCAATTCCTTTGTGTGAGTCGTGAACAGCCCAAAAACTTCCGGTTCCCAAACCTCATCGTGTAACATCGCCCTAAACGTGTGAAATCAGCATCCTCTACACGGCGGAGACATCAATCTTGACCACAAACCATATATTCGTAACAACAATAGAATTCTTAGGTATCCGGTAACCGTTGTAGACGTCTTCTTGGTCCACGGAATGAAGAACACCTGAAAAAAAAAAGGTGTCCAAAGAAAATCTCGATCACTATTGCGACAGAGCGCACACAAATTTACTTCAGCTTACCCATAGGAAGGACATTCTGCCACCGGAAAGTTTCCTTCACAATTGCAGCGACGTATGGTAGAACATCGTGATCCGAGAAATCGGGAAGATGCCCAGTTGTGATGACTCGGTCGATTTCTTCCTGCGCTCTGGTCTGGGCCTCTGGGTTGGCCAGCATAGCAAGGAAGAATGTATTCAAGGTGGATACCGTCTGTAATGAAGGGGATTCGGGAGTTGAACTCCAGCACCACCGATTGCACTCACCGTATCAGAACCAGCTAAAGGCAATAAAAAGTCAAGAAAAAAATCATTAGACTCAACTCTTCTCCTACCTGAGTACATTGTTCCTGCTGTATCCCGAACGAGTGACTCGCGGTATGTCGGATCCTGAGTCGCCTGATATTCTTGAAGGCAAAAAGAAG
The DNA here is from genome assembly GCA_014904975.1 of Marasmius fiardii PR-910. NCBI lineage: Eukaryota > Fungi > Basidiomycota > Agaricomycetes > Agaricales > Marasmiaceae > Marasmius > Marasmius fiardii. The sequence continues at coordinate 823,268 of MU127787.1, forward strand.
TAAAAGATGGGGATATGAGACCGCTCGCCTGCCATATAAGGGTGAGTACAAAACTTGAGTGCACAGTCCAGTAACCACTTACAATTCTATCTTTCGCAACCTCAAAAGGCTCGTTGATCATGGCCTTTGTGATTCGATACCAGGTTTGGACTCTATAAAACAATCTATGGATCAGAATATTGTAGATAGAAAAGAACATACTGTCGCTTCCAACGAGCTCCCGGAAACCATTCCGGCACGTACTTAAGGAGTGGAAATGATTCCTATGTAGACCGACCGTCAATCAGCCACTTGCGACAGCGAAAGTTGACGCACGACCAAATAGGCGCCAGGCCTTGCAGCGAGTGTAATTGCAAGCACACCCTCCTCCGCAAGCGCTACCAAGGGATCCTTATCTGGAAGCACTTCAATACCATAGGCAATTGACAATATAATTGTCGCTGCGTGGCTATCAAAACCGATGGTACCCAAGTCAACGTTGGGCTAAATTCTGGTATGAAAATCTCACTGTCGGATATGGTCTGAAAAGTCATACGGTTGGTTGAGAAGTTTTTTGAGGAGTTGTCTGGTAGCTTTAGCCTCTTGTGGTTGATACCGTTTCGACGCTGTAGCATTGAACATCTGGTCAAATAACCGCCTCCGAATTCGCCTGTGAGGGACAGTGTCGCCGTTAAGTTCTTTTTCGTTACAGAGGAGGTCTTTAAATTATACCAAGTTTCACCTGAGATCGATTACATTGCCATTCTCAGAAAACCGTGGGTGGAAAACAGAACAACTGGTGACCGACCATATTTCATAAACGCTGTAAAAGTTCGAGTTTAGGACGATGAGATGGAGTTACAGAAAACCTACCAAAATTCCTTTCATGTCCCATGAGTTCGTTCAACATGACAGAATGAGGACTATCGAGGGATCGAGTTTCAATTTGTGTTATATCTCTGAGTCAAACATAACCCACCGACTGGAGTATATCATGGAGCGTTTCTCAACCAGATCCACTGCAACTTCCATCGAGTCGAGGACGATGATATTTACGCCCGCAGCATCAAGGTAGATAATGTCGGTGCCTATTAAAAGGTGACGTCTGATACAAGAGCCTGATTACAGTGGCGGAGCACGTACCTAACTCTTGACACCACCTGTGGTACTGCTCCCACTCGAAACTAGTCGGCAACTGTAGCAAGTTACCAAGCAGGGGTAGTCGTTTTGGGCCCGGTGGTAGACGTAGAGAACGGCGATGAGCTGGGTAAAGTTTTTGGAAGTAGGAGACAAGAATGAGAGCAAAGGCAGTCAATGCGAGCGTTTCGAGGGTTTCCATGAGATATTGGGAGGGGAGGGACGAGAGGTGATAAGGTTGGGCGGAATTGAATGAGAAATGTCACAATACTAGCTCAGCCATTATATTCAAGTTTCAGATGTTGTGAGTATCTTGATTCTTGACCTGAGCGGCCTTTGCGTGGGGTTCTTACATTAGTAGTGGAGTCCAGTTCAATTGGCTCCTCGGCAAGTTGAAGAGCTGAGTTAATGATAGACGTCGAGTGTGTACAGCCTGAGGCAGTTGATGTCGATATCGATGAGGTCTTCGGAGAGTCACATCGTTTTACGCGACCACTTGTCGATGTGACATGCGTCTCGGGCAGTTTCCAACCAGCTCCTCGCATGTCAGCATCCTCAAAGCCTCAGGCCTCAGATACTACACGGCGACACGCTTTTGACACGGCAAACTTTACAAAATAATCATTTTCGTTGTTATATGTTCTTCAGCACCAAAAACCATTTACTGCGCCTTGGGGTTCAATGAAAAAGCGAAACGGAAGCCTGGCGAGATTGGACATTCCTCAGGGGAAGTGCGTACGGTTGCACGATTCTGGTGTGTAACTCGAAAAAAAATCATCCTCCGGTTCTTGATAGCTTTCTTGAATCAGGAAGATGGAGGATCGAGGTCCAGTGCAACGGTCAATCTAGCCGACCCACCACTGCGATGTCAACGCCCTGTTTGGTCACAAAATACCTGGCTCAATCAATCCTTTTTTCCATGGTCTCGAATTAGCCCTGAAGGCGTCGCCAGCCTGCTGTCTAACATGCGGTCGCCCTTATCATTTCAACACAAACTTGGCGAGGCTACCCGTCAAGGCGTATCCAAACCTCTGCGCAGATGTCCTGACACACGACCCCAAGTCGCCATGTCAAACCTCTTTCTAGTTAATATGCTTTTTTTGCTTTATCATCCTGGGGCTTCAATTCATCAAGTGCAAGTCAAACGAAGAAAATCCAAGCAAATCCTATTAAGCTCCAGTGATATAAAACAAAGAAAAAAAAAACGAATGTTGTAGTAAAATATACATGTAGTCTAGCTAAGTATACAAAAGACCCTTTGGGTTAATATCTAAAACACCGATTCTACGGTTGTCCAAGTACCTCATTTTAACTGCGATCCAATACTTCAATGACCTTCTCATGACGAGGAATCATCTTGATGCGGAAGGGAACGGGCGAACGACCTGAAAGACCATCATACTCCTTCAAATCGATAGATTCACCCGGTATCTCTTTCATGTCAAATGCCCAAAGGAGTCGGGCAATGACCAAGAAAATTTCACGTTCTGCGACCCACATTCCCGGGCAGATACGACGGCTTAGAAAAAAAAAAGGAAGATAAGAACAAGCGTATGTTCCGAGAACCTTTTCGAGGACTCACCCAACACCAAACATCCAGTGGTCACGTTCATATGGATTCGCAAGGTTGGCAGATTCAGAAGAGAGCGTAGAATCCTTGACATACCGCTCCGGGTTGAATTTCATGGGCTCCGGGTGTCTCACAGGATCGTGGTGCATGGTATATGTGTTCAAGACGAGAACAGTGTTTTTGGGGATGAACTGTCCGCGGTAGGTGAAATCAGCATTGTTGACGTGGGGAGTTCCTAGCCAGAATGGGTTGTGGCAACGTTCGACTTCTTTGATGATTGCGTGGATGTATGGCAGGTTCTTCTCGTCTTCGATAGTTGGTAGACGGTCACGGCCGACGACACGGTCGAGCTCTTCTTGGGCTTTCCTTTGGATATCGGGGTAGGCGGGGATCAAAGCTGAGAACCATTGCATGATAGACGCGGTCTGTAGATATTCGATGAGCTTGGAATTTCAAGAACATGGCTCGCGCTTACCGTCTCGACACCACCGATCATGAACGCAGAGCAGAGAATAGCCATGTCGAGGTGGTCAAGTTTTTCCTCTTCCTTGATCTCAATGAGATGCTTGACCAAACAATCAGGAACCTTCTCTCCAGCGTTCATACGGGCCTCAATTTCCAAAATCATTCCACCATAAGTATCGACTAAATCCTTGTGAAGTTGCTGTGCCCTGCTAATCATGTAATTTCCGGGAACCTTTTGGAGGAGGGGAACAAAGTCGGTCAGATTGGAGACCGGACCAGTACAGTTCATGAATTCTCGGGAGAGTCTGAGAGCTTTGGCGACCAATGGGTGTTCGATTGTGTCCGTACGCATACCAAATGCGACCGTCAACATATTGTTCAAACTGCATCGTCCAGCGTGAGGTTCTTCGAGAATGTTGAGTCAACAATCTACGAAGAGGAGACCGAGAACGTGAACTTACGAGGGTTGATGGGGGACTTGCCGAAATCTCCATGGCGCATCAAGTCCTTGATGAGAACTGTAGCTTCGTAATCGAGAACATTGTTATAGCCATCGACAGCACGAGAGACGAGCGATGTGGAGGCAATACGACGGTGCTTTCTCCATCGGTCATTATAGGGCTATGTGGGTACGCGCATTAGCTCTTGAAAGTGGAAGAGAGAAGAAAGACCCACCGTGGCCGTAATTCCTCTACCGGCAAAAATGATCTTAGATTTCAAGTGCATCTCTTTGCGGGATGAGAAGATAGCTCCGTTGATGACCATGAGATCCTAGCGGGTGCGTAAATAGCATGAGCAAAATGACTCTGGACTGACAACTGAGGTTTTTGATTCACCTTGACTATTTGTGGGTCGGAGATGATCATGAAGAGTTGGTTACCGAGTTTCAATGAATAAAGGGGGCCAAATTTTTTGGCCCAATAATCGAGAGTGAGTTCAGGATAGTGTGTAAGGAACGGGAATGATCCTGTTTTTCGTGTATTCGTCAATTACAGCTCTGTCCAGCCTAGTGAAGAAACCCACCAACTACAGGTAGACCGACAGGCCCGGGAGGTATAGAATTTCCATTTGAATCAACCAGCTTCCGGCCAAAGATATATTCCTTCAAGGATTGGAGATAAATAAAGACAGTCGCAAGTGCCGAAGCAAAAACAATAGAGCGAAACGAGAGAAGTAATTCGACGAAGTTTAACATCCTTGGTTAAACTTTAAAAAAATCCGAATGAGAGGTGGCTGTTGATGTGAAGCTGTTGTAGGGAATCTGGAGGGATTGAAAGGCTGAGGTTCATTGAGCTGAAAAGGGTGTCCTTTTATACTCCCAGAGTATCAGCCACAGGTTATATCTGCACGTTTAAGCATCACACCAACTGGTCCTGCTAAGAATCGGATATAGAAAATTGATTCCCGAAGCATCGAACGTACTGAGGGTCCATGTTGGGCACACACACCGCGACATGGCTGACAGCGGGATGAATAACGTGATTGTGAAGGACGCTAACGTGAATATCTCGTCCGTCAGTACTAGTGCCCGACTACTGGACGGAAGATACAGGTCTGATGCGCCAAGTTGTTTCCCAGAACTTTCAGTTTGTTTCCTGCAGCTTTGATCATCGAGAACTTCGCCTGCACCCGTCGCATAAGTTTATTGCTTTTCTGAACACATCCATGATTGAGACTCTTCATGCAACCGTGTAATACTGTCCGCGTAGACATGAGGTTCGAATCTTGATTTTCCCAACAGAATTGGTGGCAATCCTTGTGAGGTGTCAAAGATCGGAACTGAAGAGTTCACCAGCAATGTTCAGCAATCACACACGGGGCTGCAAAGAAAGGAAACATCAGTATCGGTGTGCCACCGTGCGGGTACCTTGGTAGTGACAAGTCCCCACGTCGTTCCGTATCGAATCGGCATTATCCGTCAATTATTTCTCACGGTTCGATTTCTAATTTCTGACAATCTGCAACTTGCCAGGACCTTGCAGATCTTGTTTCTGCTCATTGCCCTCGTAGGTGTAAGTGAAAAGGACCTACAACTCAAATTTCATCCAGATATCTGAATTTGGGATATCTGGATACTGACCAGTACTTAATTGACAGGAGTCGGTGGCCCCCCCCGCCTCCCGACGGCGCATGCGTAGTGAGGCACTGTACGGATGCGTGACAGTTAAAAATATCTCCAAGTGTACTGGTACTTGCTGGTACATTTGCGCGGTCGTTACTGTACTGTTCCTCGATTTCAGGAATTAATCAAGGGTGGCATGTCATTGCTGTACGCGGCCCAATAGTGGGCACCCAGGATTATGCTGCCCCGCATAGATTGCACACAGTTAACCCACGCGCAGTGGGAGGGGTATGATGTAGAGTAATAGAGATGAGAGCTCACCGACAAACTGGAAAGTAGATCCACCTAAAAGTGCAAGATCAACGTCCGCGTCAACAAATTCGGAGCGAATATCCAATTCCGGACCGTTCCGGACCGTAGATCAATCGCCTCTTTTTTTCTGACGTTCACGGCTTCGTCTTGCAACACAACATGGCCCTAGTCAACACAGACTTACCAGGTCTTCCTCTCCTCTCAAGAGGAAAGGTTCGGGATATCTACTCGACCTCTTCTCCCGAACATCTCCTCTTCGTCGCTACGGACCGAATCTCTGCCTACGATGTCATCTTAAAAAATGTAATCGCAAGCCCTGGTTCTCAAATCTCGTTCTGCTGCAGTGGATCATGATTGACACGTTGTAGGGAATTCCGGACAAAGGAAAATTGCTCACACAGCTATCGTTATTCTGGTTCAAGAAGTTGGAACATATCATCCCCAACCACTTGGTCACAGCGAACATCGATGAGATGCCGGAAGAAGTGAAGCGACACAAGGATCAACTAGAGGCCCGCACGATGCTTGTTAGGAAAGCAAAGGTTGTTCAGATTGAAGCGATTGTACGAGGTTATTTGACCGGTGCGTGATCTTGTCTACCGAGTCGGCACCCGCAACTGATACTTTTCTCATTTCCGCGCAAGGTTCTGCTTGGTCAGAGTACGGGAAGTCTGGGACCGTACATGGAATATCGCTCCCGTCAGGGCTCAAGGAATCTCAGAGATTACCCGAACCTTTATTCACTCCCTCAACGAAAGCAGAGCAAGGAGCTCATGACGAGAATATATCTCCGGAGCAAGGTATCGGCTGTTCTCTTACACTATGATCGTGTTTTTTTTATGATTTCAACAGCGGTAAAACTACTGGGCGAGGAACTTTATACTCGAATATCTCAAGCTTCTCTCAAGCTGTACTCGGATGCAGCAGAATACGCACTCTCTAAAGGACTCATTCTCGCAGATACCAAGTTCGAATTTGGGCTTGTGTCGTCCCCCTCAGGTTCGGAAACGCTCATCCTTGTCGATGAAGTTCTTACTCCGGATTCTTCGCGATATTGGCCGTTGGAGGGTTATGAAGCGGGGAAATCGCAACCTAGCTTTGACAAACAGTATTTGAGAGACTGGTTGGTCTCGGCTGGTTTCCGGAAAGGTTTGGAGAGTGGAAAGGAGGGCAAAGGTTGGTTGATCGATGAAGATGTTGTCAGAGGCACCAGAAAGCGATACGAGGAGGCTTTGAATCTGTTGATGAGCTAGGTAGGATTTATATCTGTTCCCGTCGTTCCTACAGAAATCCCACGCTCGCTCGTCCACATCGATGCAGTTCTGTGGGTGTCGAATAATGAATATTGACTGCTCATGTCTTTTGCATTGTCTCATTTATGTAAAGTGCCAAAGCAAATAGTGACAGTGACACGTCATTTAGCGCCGGAATGATACTGACTGATAGCGTCACTTGTCCTGCTTTCCTATCTTTTTCGCCATCATGAGCAATCCAACACCACCATTTTCTTCCCCCTTCCTTTACGTTCTCAATAGGAATTATGCACAAGCCACGGATGAAATCCAGACAATCATTCCAATTCTTCATGAACCATTAGATACGTTAGACAAGCAGATAGTTCTTATAGAAGAAACGCCCTCGACGTTCAGGCTCCAAAGAGTCTCTCAAGCACATCGATGAATCATGGGCTCCTAGCTCCCGTCAGACGGTTACCGGAATAACTGAAACTCATGGGGTACATACGCTTGATTCTGTACATAGGTCATCTCAACTTACTTGCGGCGTCCTCATTTTTCGGCTATGTATTCAACTTGTTTCACTACATTTGGACTCCTGATTGATACACAAGCGGTGGAGCTCTGTGCTCCAATCGTAGCGTAAGCTAACCCACGGATTCCTTCTAATTTCCACACCGGCGGATTAACACAATTCCCCGTTTATTGCATTCGACTGTTTGCCCGACACCCGGAAACTCTGGATAATTTATTGCTCCTAGGCCGAAAAAGCGCTCCGGACTATGCTTACGGGATCCGTTCGCATCACTGTATACGACGGACACCTCATTTGCGCTACTCCACATTGCTCCAAGCTACCATGACACCCATCAAGCGCTTGCTCCAAACGAGGAGACATAAATACCTTGCCTCAACCTCTGTATCTTTATCCAAACTCACTCTCTCCCTTCGTTGTCACATTTTCTACTAGGCCTGGCGTCTTCACCGAGTCTTTCAAATCTTGCTCACTCATCGAGCTTCTCTGTCCTTCCTGTAACTCATACTCACTTGTGAAACCATGGCTATTCTCTCCACTCGGATTTGTGCGATACTGCTCGCGTTCTCTACTTTACAACTAGTTACCGCAGGTACGGATACGATATTCTTTTCTCTCTCTCTCTCCTCACTCACTCACTCGATGCCCGTTGTCTATAGCCCCACTCCTTTCTCGTCAAGCGAAAGGAAACCAAGAATGTACTCAGGCCGCCACACAGACCCTCCAAAGCTTTTCAGATGCTTCACAAACGGTAGATAGTCTCGTTAACGAAAAACCCTCGTAAGTTTTCAAGTTTTTCACTTTCCCATCAGGGCTGCATCTAATCACCTTGTCCTTCAGTGATCAACAAGTCGCTTCTGCTCTGACAGACGCCCAAACCGGACTTAACGGCGCGAAAGATGGGCTGCAAACGCTGGTGACGTCCATTCAACAACAGCAACTTCCTTCGCAGGAGGCCCAGACCCAGATTAGCCAAGGTCTTTCTTCCGCTGCTACTGCGCTTCAATCAGTTCAAACGTAAGCTCATGTCTTCCATCTACTGAGATACAACTTGCTGAAGTAGGCTGCTGGGTTGTAGTGACAACCAAACGATCAGCACTGGCGTTAAACAGGCGCTGGATCAGCTGACGAGTCTTGCTACGAATGGAAACAAGGCGATCGAGGCTTGTGGATTTGGTGGCAACTCGACCTCGACTGAGGGCGGTCAGACTGGTGGCAATTCGACCTCGACCACAGGTGGTCAAACTGGCCAGACGGGTGGTAACTCGACTTCTACCGGTTCAGGACAAACTGGATCTAGTCAGACTGGGTCAACCGGTACGACTTCGGGTGGACAGACTGGAAACTCGACCTCTACCGACTCTGGTTCGACCGGGTCCACCGGTACGACTGCGGGTGGCAACTCGACTTCCACGGGCGCAGGGAAGACTGGCACTGCTGGTTCGACCTCAGGCGGAGAGACTGGTGGAAACTCGACGTCGACCTCTACTGGTTCGGGACAGACCGGCTCCACCGCTGGCCAAACTGGATCTGCTGGTGCCGGTGGACTAGGTGGACTAGGTGATATCGGTGGCATTCTTGGCCAGTTGCTCGGTGGTTTGGCGGGAAGTGATGGAGGTTTGGGCGGTTTGGGTGATATTCTTAACGGAATTCTCGGCGGAGCTCTTGGAGGAGTTCTTGGTGGTGGTAATAGCCAAGGTTCCGGAGGCGGATTAGGAGGAATTCTCGGAGGAGTTCTTGGTGGTGGTGATAGCCAAGGTTCCGGAGGCGGATTAGGAGGAATTCTCGGATAGATGATTTGATAAACTATATACCCTCAGATTATTACGTTCGCTAGTCGACCTGAATGTATTTTTGGCAACTTCATTCTTTGATATTTGTTCACCAGCGCAATAAAAAAAAAAAACTGAAGATTGTGTTATCAAGTCAAAACTGAAGAGCAGGAAACGAGGAGGAAGAAGTAATGACGGCGGAAGAGCAGGGAAGAGCCTGGTCAACCGTGGCTTACATAATAGATAGTGTTTTCCATTGGCCGTTATCGCTGACGATATCATTATGGCTCTCATCTTTGGTTACCGTCTACAAGCACCCTGCCCCTCAATCTATCGTTCCGACTGAATCCGGCACAAATGCGTTCACGTCGACTCTGACACTATAGTCTCCGCTGTCCCGTATGCATGCGATCCGGCGCGAAAGGCACACGGAAGGATTGCTATCGAACAAGCGCAGATTGCAGTGTTTCCCGCTGGAATGTGTACGACTGCATCATTTTGGCGTGTAAACTAGCTTTTTTGTTGTTCATTGAACCAGGGAGGCCCACAATCCAACGAAACCCACTCACTCATCCATTCCCACCGTAACATCTCAACGCCATTTTTAGACCTCAATTAATCACTTCTCAGTCACATCGTCTGCATACTCGCCTGTGGCTCGTTCAAGGTGGTTCAGCCTAACTACCGCGATCTTTCTTTCGGCTCTTCATACTCTCGATCTTTGCCCTGAGGACCACAAGAGGCTTTCATGCACGTTATACCCTCCGTGCGGAGCCAACTCCTCCTTCCTCTCCCTCGGTCGCATCCCCACGCTGTGGATAATGGCAAACATCTGCGATCGGTTACAGGCTCGCTATTGGTGCAGGTACCAAAGTTGGACCGCTGTGAATTCTAGGCTTCTTCAACCATCCGGACTATGTATTTAGCTGACACCCGACATTTTTGCATGGGGGATAATTTGCTACCCTCTTGCGGGGGTAAGGTCGGTCAGATAAATTTGACAGACTTCTTGCTCCAAGGAGGCTTAAATACCCTTGCCACTGAGAACTTGAATCTCTAGTTCTGTGTCCCCAGAACTTTCTGCTCCCTTATCATTGAACTTCCCTGTCCTTTCCTGACATCCACCACAAATCACCATGGCTGTCCACGCTATTCGTATTTGCGCGATGTTGCTCGCGATCTCTTTCCTACAACTAACTACTGCAGGTAGGGATCTTACGACTTTTTTTTTTGGTCATTCTCTCTTCACACTCATTCGATGCCCTCCGTTGTTTCACATTACTAGCCCCAGCCCCTTCGAGTCAAGCACAACCGGTAGATAAACGCGTGGGTTTGGACAGCGTCGAGTAAGTTCCTTCGGTTCCCTTGCAGGATTTGAAGGAAAATTCATACATTTGATCACCCTTTAGCCCTTCGGACGTCGCTTCTTCCTTCGCGGAGACCCTGCCTCTGTCTGAACTAGGAGGCCTGAACAGTCTCACTGGAGGTTTAGGAGCTGTCCCTGGTTTGGGTGCCCTCCCTAACGCTCTTGGAGGAGTTGTCGGTGGTGTTCAGGGAGGTGATGGAGGAGTAGGATTGTCCGTCTGATTAGACCACCATCGTGGTCAGATCCCCCCCCCCCCCCTTGTGGTCCCTAGTCGCTAGTCGTTGGAATCTTTGAATTGAATGTTATTGTTGGATATCGGGGTTGTTTTCTCAATTAATTTTTCACGATTTGTTCCCGTTGCATTATTAGTGTGATGAGATGGTTAAATAGATCATGATCATCGGAGAAGGATGCTTACTTGGTCCGTGTCCATTGTTCTTGTCAATTTTTGTTCTTTCGGCAGGCTTGCGGGCTTTCTCACATTTCTTGCAAAGATCGGTTGGGCAGTGATCATGCTCCAGTGCTTTGGTTCATTCCAATTTTAGCAAAAATCAGTACTTTTATCCACTAATTCGATTGTAAGTAGTAAGTCGCATTCCACTGAGCTTGTTCTCTTTCTCCTTAATTCCGCCATCCATATCCTTGAAAAACCCGTGTATGTATTCAAGGGCCAGACAAAAAAAAAAAACAACAAAATTGTACATATACTACCTGTAATGCTGAAAAGATTCCACCAGTTTCCAACTATAAAACGATCCGAACGATGCAGCGAGCGTACTAGTAGCAATCGCCCCCCTTAGTTCCTGTCAGTTCCCATGACGGACCGTGCCCTATTCCTCGAAAGCTGAGCCCAATAAACAAGAGATTCGAGCACATTAGCACCCCTATCCGTCCCGCCATTGATACCATTTTGAAGTGAGATTGTAGTTGCTTCAAATGGGTCCGTAATCGTGGCTGTTTTCCAATCTAAAAGACAACAAATCGAAGTTGAATAAGAAGAAGCTCTCGTACACAGGGGGTAGAGCCGTACCGTTCTTAAACTGACCGAATGTCCAGTGAGTGTAGTTGGTGACCACGAAAAACTTGCACTGTCGATGGCAGACGTCGTGAATCTATGAACAGAGAAAGGAAGGAATCAGTATTAGGTTATCGTCGAGGGAAGCAATTCAAATTCAAAAGGATTCTTACAACTGCCCAGAGCTTGTCAGATATGGAATCCACCGGATCGACGGGGAGGGTGTCAAGTGCATTTGCCGGGAACTAGGCCAAAGTCTCGGAAAAAGCGCAGATTTATGGATCACAAACAAACGTACGTTTCTAGTCCATCCAAATCGTTTGAGAGCTTGCGCGCTGACTTCCCAGGGAGGTACGACGATGACGACCATCGAAATGGCTTCGAAGAGGCACTGAAAGGAACCAAGGATCAATTCCTCTTTTGTTTTCGAAAAGGACGTCAACTCACCATAGCAAGAATATCCCAACGAGCATTGTGAGCTGTACACAGATGTGTGGCTCGTCGGAATTGCATCTCTTCGAAGAGAGGCGCGTCTATGGGCATTCGTTCAATAACACGGATACATTCACAGACTGTCTTGAGGACATCTTCTTCAATGACGCCACGTAGTTGGTCGATCCCGTCGATGGAGGAATAGCGCTTGATATCGTCTTCATCTAGTTCTGCAAATCCTTCAGAAGGAATCCTCAAACGCATCGCTTCCTTTAGACCAATATTATGAGATCCGAGCGACGTTATGTCTAAGTTGAAAGGATGACTCCATCAGCAAGTCTTTTGAAAGAGAAGGGAGAAAAAAAAAAAACAAACATTCTCTGACACTGAGTTTGAAATTCCACTTGTCATAGGTTGCGACAGTTTCCAGGACCCGACTACCGTCACGTCTCCTCATTTCAGGGTGTTCTGGCCATGGCGTTATGAATCTGGGAGTTGTGCCAATGGGGATCTGACTAAAACGTAGACATGCTGGTAGTACGGCGCCACGAAGGAAGTCCTCTAGCGTCACAGCTGGAAAAAATTCGTCCGTCTCGGTCTGCATGGTGACATCATCAAAAGCGTCGCGTTCGATGGATGGTATCGAAGACTCGGGGAAATGCTGGGAAGCTGGAGAACAGTCTTCGGAAGGGTGGCAGAGAGTATCGTACGAGTTCGAGGCCATGAGTGATCTAGTGATGGGAGCAGGTGAACAACCTTGAAAGAAATAGAAACCTTTGTGGCCTTTTTATTGGGGAGCCCCAGCAATTTTCTGTCCTGTTGTGGCCCATTGTGGCATTTTTTGATTTCGATTGTTCTGTCTCCATTTTGATTGACCAAGATCGAGGGTTCAAACCGAGAGGCCCAAGCTGAGTGGTTGCCACTTTTAGTGAAGCTCGATGACACCTTTGAATTTTTAGTCGGAAGCGTCGTGTTTTTGTCTGAAACTTGTGATATGTTGCTGGTTCTCGATTCGCGTCGTGGAGATGTGTGAGGATTGCTCCTCACTCTCAAAGCTTGGAGGATATCGGCCAACGAGGAGAATAAACGAAAAAGCCTCACTGAGTCGCGTAACGCACGGACCACCAATGTCACCGGGCCGGAAGCCGTCATGTTTGGCTCCGGCTAAGCGGACATCGCTTGCCCCGGAACCCCCACAGTAACTTGTTGCACCTCTCTTTATCGTGCTTCCTCTCCAGATTACTTGACCCTGCATCGTACATAATGTATAACCTGGAGATGCCTGGAACCTTGGCCCTGATAAGTGGTGGCTCATAGCCTGGTAAGCGAATCATTTCCATCATCATTCGGCTATACCATCCATGACCAGGAATCATTCTCCTTTGCACAGTTCCCATCTTTTTTGTCGACCTGGGACTTTGGAAATTCAAAAGTACACGTGGAGACCTGATATTTTTGCACCTCGCCCCCCCCAATACCGCCTTGCTCGCCACCCACATCGAGGGGTTCCGTTTGTCGACGCATCTCTGTTCGAGAAGACCCGCATACGTATACATCGCAAGATGTTCTTGACCCCTGTGCTATTCCCAGAGTCATCAGACGTGGTATTGCTTACTGCCAGGGATATCTTCCCAAAACGATTGTTCTCAGTAAACCCTTCACCCAGTCTGTTCCCGATCCGTTAAAAAGGCATTGTTGTTGTAATTTTTTATTATCTTCATGTAAAATACGGTTCTTCGGCAGTTATCTTGAACAATAATAACAATGTTCGGTGACCAGAACGGCGGCAGCGGCAGCGTAGGCGGGAAGAGTGTTATTTCATCGGATAACGGCGTAACGCCGAACGTTTCGATTCTTACCATCACCCTTCATGACTTTATCTTCCATGACTGAACCTACCCGACCGCGGACGCCTGAATCAGGTATACGCAGAACTACTCCTCCTCCGTCTCCTCCATCTCCAGAATTCAATGAATCAGGTCAGTTGTTGTTCTCGCTATCTTTTGAGGCCCCATTTCTTAAGCACCCAAACGGGACTTTCTGGCACGTCCACAGACATAAGGATATCTCGAAAGCGCGAACGTGAAGTCTCCTTGGAACCGGCAGGAAACCCGTCTTCAACTACAGTACGTGTTTAGATGGACTTTAGCTACGTATACAATGGGCAGGCAACTAAAGCATCCATTTTTCCTGTCATTTTTTTTCGCTCGCACCAAATCAGCAACACCCTGAAGGAACACCAAGCTCCGAACCAAAGGACTCTCGGGCACCAGCGAAAAAGAACCGAATTCATCTAGGACCTACCGCGGAAGAGGATGATCAGGGTTCGCGATCCCGGTCTAATTCGCCACCGTTGAGTACATCGCCACCATACGAGATGAAGATTAAGGTTCGGCAAATAAGTCAAGGGGTAGAGGATATGAGCTGGAAGAATCGTCAAAAAGGGCAGAACGAGGATATTAACGATTCCCAAGAGACGCCGATGACTACAGACCCTGACGTGACGACCATTGAAGAGAACAAAGAAGAGAATCAAAATTCGGACAGGACTCCTCCGGATCAGTCTGAGCCACCTAGAAACGGTCAAACTGCATCGCGTCGTGACTCGGAAACAGACGGTGGAGAGAAGGATAAGGGTCTGAAGCGGAAATTCGTCGAGCGTGGGACGAGTGCAGGACCACAGGAAGGAGAAACGCGAAACAGCTCTGCAGAGTCTACGAAACGACATAGAGACGATTCTGGGAAGGATGATAATCCACGCGAACCCAAGAGACTCACACCGCCTCCAGAAACTGAGAAGCTTTCTCCGTCGTCTTCATTTTCTACACCTGCTTCGAAACTGGTATGTTGCTACTTATAAATACCCAAGCCACTGATTTGTAAACTATTTCGTAGGGAGGGTTCATGGCTTATGCTTCCACAAATTCCCCATTTGCATCAGTCAAAGGCCAAAACATTTTTACCTCGTCCAAATCTCCGTCTCCCAAACCCTCGTCTCCTTTTACTACCGGCACGACCTCTAAACCGCTCTCTGCCTTCTCTACATCTTTAGGAGAGTCATCAACGTCAACAACTCCCGCTAAACGGTCAGGTTTTGAAGCATTTGCTTCCTCGGCCTCCCCGTTTACTACCGCGACTAGATCAAAATCGCCTACTTTCGGTCCATCCTCTTCTCCGTCTAGATTTGGCCGAAGTAAATCACCTGCAAGCCGCGTTGCAGGTTCTGGTAGTGCCTTCACGGCATATGCTAGTGGAGGAATGCAAAGTTTTGTATTGCCGCCACACAAAAGAGCTAGAGCTGGTTCGCCTCCTGGGTCGTCTAGTTCGTTGGAAAGGAACGAAAGAAATTCGAATTCAACTTTTAACGTTCTTGGAGGAGGAGGAAGTAATCAGGATAGTGAGGCTGAGGATGAACGAGAGGATCGGGGATCATCCTCGTTTGGGGAAAAGTTACGAGCAGGGAAGAATGACGATGAAGGTTCAGGAGATGAGGATAGTACGAAGATGCATTTGACGGAACAAGAGGGTACATTTTTGTTTATCTTTCTCTACTACTTACTACTGACTTGCGTTTAACTCTCTAGTATCTACCGGTGAAGAAGAGGAGGAGACAATCCATCAAGTCAGAGGGAAGCTGTTTGTCCTCGCAGACGGTGCATGGAAAGAAAGAGGGACTGGACTACTCAAACTCAATGTGCGCGCTTCCGATGGTGGAGGCGCCCGTCTAGGTGTGTATTTTCTAGCCTGTGATCATATGTATCGTCGCTGACTTTGGCGGTTTAAAGTAATGCGTAAAGAGGCCGTCTATACAGTCATCCTCAATATCACCCTATTCTCGGGCATGCGCTGCACCCTGGCACAAGATCCTCGATATCTTAGATTTAGTGCCATTGAAAATGGTGCAACGACGCACTATAATTTGAGGGTAAGGATACATCTCGCTTTCTTTATTGCAGTCGACTGACCTCTCACTTGCCTCTTTCCTTCTCTTCCTCAGCTGGCCAATGCCAAAATTAGCAAGGAACTTTTGGAGGAAATACATGGGAACACTCCGTCTGCATAAAATTCTTGGAAGTCCATTGAATTTTGCGCAATCCTACATATTACACACGATGGAAAAAACACTTATGATCTACGTACGGACTGTGGCTTTTGTTGACGACATGTGAATCTTCCTTTGGCTTCTACTCGTACTAGGAATGGCCAATTAATGCTCCCCCCTTCCCTTTCCCATTGGTGTTGGCTTTCCTTCTGAGGCCCATGCTCCTATCACAAAAGCCAAACTTTGGACTATCATTCGTCCCAATAACCCCCCGCTTTCTTCAATATCGTACTTTGTGCAGTCTAACCAAATTCTAATGCGTTTACCATGTATAAAAAATGAAGTCTCCCATGTATTCATTGAAATACCATTCCTTCCCAGAGTGACACGTATGAGAAGTCGTGGCGAACGAGTGTTCTGGATTTGGGAATTCTCGCACCGGAACGCGCTTTGATGTTCACGATACTGCAGAGCCTTCAAACCCTGTACCACGACTTCCGCGTTCCTTTTGCCTTCTTGACCTCTCCTTGACCTCTACTGACGCATGCGAAAGAGCAAGATATAGAGCAAATTACATTGTTTATTTCATTTCTTGTAGATGGACAGCACGTCTTTCCTGTATGCATCGGTAGCAGTGACGGCCTTTTCGTTCATTTCTGTGAGTGTTGCGCTCCTTTGGTTTGATTGTGTCGCTTTCGTATATGATGAAATCCCGTTTTCTCATCCTTGTTCTTTGAGCCCGAGCAAGCTGCCAACTCCTTCCTGGATTTGGGTCGGCTCGCGTCTGGCTACGACGACAAAAATCTGGGTCGAGGGCTTGTGTTTGCCTTCTTTTTTCTGAATCTTCTCTTACCCTTTTCTTCCACGGCTTTCCCTCTTATTCAAAGCATTTCCGACTAACAGAAAAGCCTATTATATCTCCTAGCTGTACGCCGCTCTCGTCGCATGGTCACCGTCCCCAATCATCACTCGCGATTCCGAGAAGAAATACCTATCCCATGCTTCACCAACCACACCACGACCGCTCACTCCTTTGCAGGACCCAAGCAAAGTCGATTTAACCGTCGTCATACCCGCATACAATGAAACCGAACGGTTACCTACGATGCTAGCTTCTACGATTGACCATCTCACATCATTGAAGAAGAAAAAGAAACGAACGTTCGAAGTCATCATCGTAGACGACGGCTCTTCCGATGGTACATCTGCAGCTTCTCTCAAATTGGCCGGAAAGTACACCAATTGTGATATTCGAATTGTCACTCTGGAGAAGAACCTCGGAAAGGGCGGAGCTGTGAGGCATGGAATGTTGTTCAGTGGTGGAGAAAGGCTTTTGATGGTTGATGCGGACGGAGCGAGTCGGTTTGAAGATCTTGATTCGTTATGGGAAGCTATGGATAAGATTGCTCCGGATGGCGCACCTGGTGTTGTCGTTGGAAGTAGAGCTCATCTTGTTCAAACAGAAGCGGTGGTCAAGGTAAGTCAATTTCTCCCTTTTCAGCAAACCACCCGTAAAAAATAAATTAACTGTCCAATCCTTTTTAGCGGTCATTGTTGCGCAACGTTCTGATGTACGGCTTACACACCATTCTACGAATCGTCGGTGTCGGTCACATCCGGGACACTCAGTGTGGTTTCAAGCTGTTCTCTCGGTCAGCTGCCCAACAGATTTTCCCTGCCCAACATTTACCGACGTGGATATTCGACGTTGAGTTGTTACTCCTCGCGAAACAGCTCGGCATTCCGGTTGCAGAAGTTCCTATCGAATGGCATGAGGTAGCTGGCAGTAAGCTGAATGTTTTCTCAGCTTCACTTCAGATGTTGCGAGATCTGCTTATTGTGAGGGCTAACCATCTGTTGGGAAGGTGGAGGGCTACTCCAGTCAAGAAAAAGGTGGAATAGGGTTCATCTAATTTATAGGTGTAACTTTGACTGCGTAGTATTCTTCTAGTTTTCTAGTTAAAATGAATCAACTCAATACTCCCCCCCTGCACCGTCAGGTCTGCCTGGGCAAGACTCACTGCCCTCAAAAAACATTGTTTTATTTCGAAGTCTTCCCCCCCTTGAGTAGATCGATATCTTGCACTGGGGTTGAGTTTGTCTCAGTCTGTGAATAACCAGAAACCTACACGTCTGAAATCAATTCCATTCATATATGCGTATTGAGATTAGAGATGCCTAGGGTAATATGCCATCCTGACCAACGATACAATGCAAATCGCCAACAGATCAAAAAAAATTTAAACAAAAAAAAACCACCAAGTGTAACGTGTTCCCGTATGTGCAGCAGTAGTACAAATGAGCAATGAGCTTAAGGAGAAAAGACAAATATCAGAATATCAAAGCGATGGATAGCAGAGAATCAAATGAAAAGAAATTAGATGATAATGTATGCCGCGAACGACATCAATGTCATGATGGTATCCCAGAACTGGTCCGAGTTTGTCGTTTTCGACGTAAATCGGCCTGCTTTAGAATGTTTTTTATTTGAGGTTCGAGCACAGGTTTTGTGAGTACCCTGATAACTGTCGTCAGGAAAACAAAAAATGTGGGTAAAAAAGTTGACTTACGCGTCCACTCCAGCCTTCAGATATTCCTCTTGATCTATAAAAAAGTCAGTTGGCCGACTCCCAAAACGCTGTACCGGAAAGGGTGTACTCACCCGGCAGTAAGGCGTTACCTGTCAAGCCTATGATATAATCCTTCCGCCCCATCTTTCGCAAAATTTCCACCGTCCGTATACCCGACAGGGTAGGCATCTGGTTATCCAAAAACACAACCGCGAACTTCTCCAACGGATGCAGCCCAACATCCACAACCGGCGACTCTGGCTGAGTGGTTTCTTCAGCTTCGAAAGGGCCTGTATATCCACCCGACTGCTGTTCAAAGCATATCGTTTTCATGAGGGAGGGCGTAAATTGCGCATCGAGAATCGTTTTCAGCGCAACTTCCCCGTTCTCTGCAACAGAGACGTGACAGCCGAGTCTGGTCAACATTCGGGCCATCATCATTCTTGTCACTTTATCGTCGTCAACAACGAGCACAGGTAGACCAGGATCAAAGTCGACTGCGGACGGTGTTGTCGACGAGCTTGTGCGATCAAAGGATTTGTCGAACCGTATCATTGGAGAGTGTGTTACGCCGCTTGAAGATGATTGGGAAGCGAGTTCAGCGCGATGGGCATTATGAGGGAGAGAGATGTAAGTCGGCCGCCCATTTGGTTTGACGGGTATGGGAGTTTGAGGTGGCCAAGGTGGGTCGGAGGCTTGTTTAATGACATCTGACTCGCCATTCCTCAAGCATAAGCTCTTTCCCAAATTGTCCAATTCATGAATCTTCTGCGCAGGCGACTCGGAAGCTGAAAACGAATCCATGAGTCTAGACGAAGCGGCAGATTTTTCCGTGGCGGGCGTGGGCAGAGGGCTCCCTGAAGAGGATCCGGGGCCTTTGAATAAACACATGGATCCAGACGACAAAGACTCCTGGCGCGTAAGAACCAAGTCAATGTTTCCACCTAGTAAGATCGAGTTTTGAGTAGATGCCAACATTGTCTGCAAGGTATACACATACCTTGCTCCATCAGTGTACTATGAGTTACTGAACTAGGTTTGGCCATCGCCGACAATTCCGAAGCACTGAACGCAGCCGCGTCAACAGCCATCGTTAGAGTATTGTGGCTCAAAGCGGGCGGCGACTCGTTATGGATCGCCGCTGTCCGAACCTTGACCAAATCGGACCCCATAGGCCCAATAGGCCCCTCATTCACTGAGTCAACGTTTGACCCTGAAGGTATCAACGCTTGCCTGCCCACACCCAACGGAAGCTCAACCCAGAACGTCGAGCCTTTTCCCACTTGAGAACTAACACCCAATCGACCGCCACTAAGCTTGACGATATTCCTTACCAAGGCCAAACCTAGACCGGTACCTTTGCCTCCCTGTTGCCTTCCTTTCTCAGTCTGAGTAAAGGCGGCTGTATGTGAAAGTCAGATGTGTATGGCTCAGATATACCACAAGGTAGTAACGCACAAAACAACTTCCCACGTGAAAGCTCCGACTGCTCGATCCCACATCCGGTATCTGAGACCTCAATTCTTACGAGGATTGTGGGCGGAGGACTCGTCCCATCTTTTGCATGATTGATATTATGTTGAACAAGCCTAGACGCAGAGAGCTGAGCTGCCATCGTGTTCTTGTTATCATCGTGAACGGGCAGCCCATCAGGACCTATTGAAGGCAGAATCAACCGAGTCGTTATTGAAACTGATCCTCCCTCGGATGTAAATTTACACGCATTGCTGTTAAACTGTTTGAGAACGGTCGGGAATCCTAAAGCTCTGTATTTGAACGACTGACCTCGCCAAGTTCGTGACAATCTGGCGGAACCTGGCTTCGTCACCTATAACCACTCCGTCAACGTCAGGATGCTCCTGTAAATGTCGTGCGATCGCGTCCTCCTTCTCTTCCATGGCCTGATACGCAGCGCGTCGTGCAACCTGAATGGGCCTGCGGTCAGCCAGGTCACAGAAGCGACCTCTCAAAAAGCACCCACTGTGTCGATACTAGGATCTAAATTAGTGACAAGGTTCAACCCTTTCGCTGCCGTGGTCAAACGGAGTGGTATAAACATGGACCTCATCGTCTGATGGAACACGTATGGCTGTTCATAGAGCCTATCGGTTAGCCCGCCCGATAACAAATATTGCGAAACCCCGGGCATACTGGCCCCACTCACCCTATTGACTAACTCAAACTGTCCGCTATCCATTTTGTTGCTGTTCCCAAGAAGAGAATAGGTCAGTTACGGATTGGTTGCAAGATGAGCGTCACCGCAAGTTCTCACAAATCGAGCACGTCATTGAGTACTACCCGCAATTATCAGCCGTTGTCCGAGTCCCAGGAGTCGTGATTCGGCTACTCACCCTGCGACATCATCCTTAAGCTCCCCACCAAGGCATCGAACTCGATATCAACCTCCTTTGAAACGGTCCCGGAAGCTTCTATGTTTTGGACGGCCAGCACTGCCTCAAAAAAAAGGAGTCATCAGTCAATCGGTACGTATATCGACGTATGATATATGATAGATGGATGTGACTCACAGGCAGCGTTAAGAGGCACCCGAACTTCGTGAAACACATATCTTCAAAAAAGGGGTCAGTAAAACTTTAGAACCTTTCACGTAATAAATGTTTGGAAACTGACGATGTCAATCGATATTTCGATTCCGCTGTTTTACGTTCATTGACCTGCGCTCGCTGTGTTGCCTTGAACTGCATCTTGACCTGAATTCGAAGGGAAAACATCCGACGCTCATTCTAAGATACAGTGATCGAATTGTCAGCGGTAAAGAGCGAAGGAAGCAAAAAAAGGGCGTTACCGTTTCGATGATGTTGTGAACGTATAGCAGGACTGTACATGGTTTTGAACTATGAGATTCGGTAGTCATTACATCCGAGAGCTTACCTCCATGGAAGACAGCAAAGTTGACCATCGCTAAAAGAGAGATGATGACTGTTGGTGGTCGAACGGGAATAGAAAGTGACTAATTACATCGGATCCACGTATTGCGGTCAGGTACCATAAGGGCGCAAGACCTGGAGGTGTCTTTTGAGTTCGAGGACAGGAGTACAATGGGACACTGAACGTACACCACGAAAAAAATAGTCGCGCATGACATTGCGGTCAATCTATTCATCTTCAGTGCAAAAAGCCCGATGGTTGGAGGAGCGGTGGTGTAATAAAAAGTCCCGATGAAGTCTCTGCCCTTTGGACATACGAGAAATGTATGTTTTTCGTTGTATACCCCGCAACCATACCTATTACTCGAGTCAGGGACCGTCAGCAAAAATAACAAAAAAGCTCACATAACGAGGACGATCTGGAAGGCCCTGAAGGAGAGAAGTCAATGCATGGCGTCAACAAATATGGAAATCACACACCATAGCCAGACTGCTACACCCAAATAAAATTGATACAAAAATTTTCCTTTCCTCGGCCAATCAAATATGACCATGAGTCTGCGAAGATAATTTTAGTTTTATGTGAACAGCAGAGCAAAGAAAGCCACGCACGGGAGAGGAAAACTGAATGCAGGCCCCAGCTAGCATGTAAGGTTAAAGAAACTGTGGGTCCATGACGAACGGGACTGCTCACTCCGTAATAGAAAATTTGATCCAATAACGAAAAAGGTCGAGGAACCAACCACAGTCCCAAGCCCCAACTCACTAAGAACCAGAGGGAAGCCACTAACGCGAGCTTCTTCTTCGACTGCCAGTCTTCCTATATACATGGTAGTGATAAACATTGAGGGCGACACGTAGTTTTCAATGACGCACGTTTCTAAACTGACATTCCGGTTGCCCATCAAACGGTCTCGGGGAAAAAAACTCTGCTATAGGTGGCCATATCCGGTATCTTATCCGCACCAGAAAGTTTGATTGCGTCCAAAAGCCGTTCCGCGCAACGGCGCTCTCCTTATCCTGAACAACTGCATGGAGTACTGGAGGCGTCGCCCCTGACTTCACTTCGGTAACCACATCGGGGTCGGAGCTCTCGCTGCTGTTGAATACTTTCCCGCTTCTCCCACTGGTAGCCCAAGACTGCTCGACAACAACCCGTTCTGTTCTGCCATTCTCTGTCATCTCTTTCCATTCTTCTTCGTTCTCATCACGATTGGCTAGCTCCTCATTGTCAGGGGCGGTATTTGAAGACGATAGAGGTACATCTGCGTGCAACCGCCTTGTAAAACCATACCACATTGACCTTAGTCTTGTCGACAAGCGTCGTGAGTGAGTCGAGGACTGTGAGACCGCTGGAGGTGGGAGAGTTTGCATGAGGGTAGTTCTATGAGCGTCGACCTTGGGGAAGGTGTCCGAGAACTCATTCCATTTGGTGGTGGAATTATCGGATGACGATCCCGTCCACAGAGGACGCATTGAAGACCCCAAAGGGTCGCTGGTGGGGCTACGGCTACGTCGTGGAAGGTGACGGTGAGAAGGAAGAAGGATCCGTCACGCGTCCTAGAAAGTTTGGGAAAAGTCTGTGAATGTCATCATATTTCTGTGCCTAAAGTGGCTGCAACTGCCGGGTGCCGCACACATTCGCTCTACCAGGAACAGCCCAGTCTAACCCATGCCTTCCAAGCCTTCCAGAACCAATAAATGGCATTGGTTCTGCAAATAATCGCACATAAAAATTTATACATTTAAGGAACCACGGTCCATAAATCTCAAAGTAAGGGAGGATGTTTACTATGTATTTACAGGATCATAGAGTGGACTAGTGGAGATTGGCGGTTAGTATACCGCAGTGGGATGAACCTCTTCTTCACCTTCCCGGGTTCCGACCGGCGAGGAAGCCCAAGTGACAGTAGGGTCAAAGTTCGAACGGTCCGAGCCAGTGGACTCCGTTGGGTATTTTAGGGGTGTGAATGGGTGAGAAAACTGTTTCCAAGTATGATTGACTCTGGTAAGAATGAATCGTCGCTTGAACCAGACCGGGGTTCTGCACCAAGCTAGTGGCGACGGCCCTTAGTCTTAGTCGTTTTGACTGGTGTATTCGTTCCCGCCTAAGACAAGAGCTGATTGGCCGGTGCACGTTTAAGAAAACGATCTCGATATTTAAATCTTCTGTTGAAGCGTTTGTTGAGGTCAATTTGTGGCGTCGGCGGTGGTTTGACGGCGGAAGGAGAACAGTTGCGAGAAACTCAAAAAACGGCAGAGTTGGCGAGACCTTGAGAGTACAGAGAAAATGTTGCGCAACTGGTTCTGTCGGCGTTGAGATTATTTCTTCCCCGCTCACTGTTTTCACAATCGATCATCTCGACTCCTTGATATTCAAGAACTGTGACGAGCGAATGAGTTCATGAAATGCTCCTCCTTACACGTTGATCCTACGTACCTTCGGGAGTCTTTTTCAGGAAACCATGCCAGCTCCTACCTATAGGTTGTACTCTCCAAGGATCCTTTGGGAAGTCACAGGGTTATATGGCGATGATCATCGGTTCTGTTGCCAGCCCAGGCTGCTAACAGTATAGTTCGCTGATATTGAGGAGAGACCAAAACGAAGAAATAATCCTGAGTGGGTAGACGAGGGCGGGGTAGAGTCGAGGCACAGAAGGAAGCAGTGTCCAAGCTGCAGTCATTTGTATTCTTGCCGTGAGGATCAAGTTCAGACTCCGACCACCCCTCCTGACTTGCTCTCAAACTGCCACTTCGTCCTCAAATACTCCATTTATTTCCCTCTGTAATAATTGTTCACCCCCTTGAACCGTTTCTATAGCCACTTTACCTTATTTATCGGTCTCCCCTAATTTTTTTTCCTCGTCGTTCTGTACATTTCCATTTTCAGGCGCTTGTGGCGAATATGGCAGACAGCTCAAACCCTTCTTCTCCTCCGCAAGTGGAAGATAAATACCCTGTTTTTCTCAGAAACGGACAGCAGGTCAGAGTAAATGGTATAGTACCCTTTTCCATTTATTCTGGCTTCATTTCACTATTTTCGACTTTCAGATCACGTCTATTGTTCACCCAGCTGGACCGTGCGGGACGGTACCCCATATTCCGTGGCTCGCATCATGGAATTCCTCAGACCTGAGGGAAAAACCGGCGCTGAAGGGGAATCGTTCCACTACACACGAGTTCGGCTCGCTTGGTACTATCGTCCCAGCGACGTTAGCGACCGCCCAGTGAACGACTCGCGTCTGTTATTGGCTGCCATTTATTCGGAAGTTTGCGACATCAATCAGATTCGCGCGAAATGCCACGTTGTACACAGGGATAAGATTTCGGACCTCGCAGGTTGGAAAAAACGTCCGGATCGTTTCTATTTCAATCGTTTGTTCGACCCTTATATCAAGAAGGAATTTGAAGTTATTCCCTCAGTAGATGTTCGAAACAGTAAGTGCAGCTTTTTCTACATAGAAATACTTGTCTAATTTCTAAAAAAAATCTTAATTTAATCCAAGTTCCCGAGGATGTCAGAAACACTCTCGTTAGCCGCTACGAATACGTCGTAGCAGAAAAGGAGGTTATACCAGACCTCACAGATGCCATTCGTTTATGCCAAGCTTGCAACGAATGGTGCCCTAGGTGCGTATTTCGATCTTTTTCTTTTTCTAAGTTGACTTTTCGACCCCTTTCGTTAGCCCTGATTCAGTTCAGTGTGATCGATGCAAGAATTACTTCCACATGAGATGCGTTCAGCCTCCGCTGCTCGCCAAGCCCTCAAGAGGGTATGGGTGGACGTGCGCCCCTTGTTCACGGAGACATGAAGAGGAGGTTGATAGCCGTGACGTCCGTCACAGCACACCTGGCGGACGGCCACCCAAATCAAATGCTCCCGCCCCTCGAGGAAGGGGACGTCCGAGGAAGGATCGGAATCAAGCAGAGAAAGAGGAGAATATGACCGTGAAGCATTTCAAAATGTGGCCCTTTAGGTATTTTGGGTAAGCAGCCGTCCGTAGATTCAGGTTGAACCACGAATTGACGTGTAAAATAGTCAGTATACAGTGGCAGAAGACACACTAGGTGAGAAAGTTCGTCTACAAACCTATAATACAAGTTTTGACCACGAGTTTTAGATCCTGAGGACCTCATCTTCTGTCGCGCCGCGACTCGCGTGGGACCCAAGTATCAACCTACATATCCCGAGTACGGCAGCATACATCAGGGCCCAGACGAAGAACGAGGAGAAGACAAGACTATCGAGGTACTGAGCGCTTTGCATGACTTCACGAGCGCAGAATGTAAGCAGATGAAGTTAATCTAACTAAGTGGTCTTCGTGTTAACTGTCATTTGTAGGTGATGAAGGTATTTCATTCCTTGATATCTATTTAGCCAGACCTGACTTGCGACCACGGCAGTCGAAAAATGCCTAGTGACAATCGTCAATGAACGGATGGGTAAAGGGCGACCAGACCCCAGCTGCGTGGATTTTTTGACTGAGGCGATAAGACAATTGACGGATGCGTCCATCAATGGACGGCCGCTGACTTCTGTCACGATGAAGACTATTGAAGCACCTCGTATGGAAAAGGCAGGTCACGGTGTTCCTGAAATGATCGAGCGGTCAACTGATTTAGACTTTTAGTGGAAAACGCATCCAACAAAACACTACACAGACCATGAATGGACTCAAAACGAGAGAGAAACCTTCGAGGAATCCATTGCAGCTTATGGAGCCGAGCTACGCTCTGTCCGTGATGACTTAGTCGTCAAATCGATGCCTGAAGTTGTTCGATTCTATGGTCACTGGAAAAGGCGCGTTTCTTTGCTACCAGTACATTTTCTAGCCATTATTAATGTTGATCACATGATCTCCCAGTCAGAAACTTGGTGAGGAGCATAAACGGCTTCGCGAGAACGGCCCCCCTCCCGAACCGGATTTCGCCCGATACAAATCTTTTGGCTCGACAACCGAAGGTCAGACAGTCGGTCCTTCTGATGACGACGAAGGATCGGTCGTTGCAGCTCCTTCCAAACCTCCTAGTTGCGGAGCATGTCGCACAAAAGAGTCCAAAAAGTGGTGGAAAGCGCCAAGAGGCCTCCAATCTAACCTACTCTGCGACAACTGCGGTTTGAATTGGCGCAAGTATGCAGATCTCAATGTGCGCCCGGTGAGGGAGGAGTCGCTTCCTGCAACGAAAATGAAGACCGCGGAGAAGAGAGAAGGGTCTCCGCTGGGTGCTCAGTCTGCGAAACGAGCTAAGGTTAGTTTAGAATCAAGATGCTTTTTTTGAAAATCATATCAGCTAACTCCACTATACGTAGACTTCGTCCGCACAATCAACGCCGCCGCCGCCGCCATCGAATGTACCCCAGATTCAGTGTTGCGCATGTACGAAGAATGGTCCTGTGGGCAAAGTACTCAAATGTAGTAAATGCAGTTTCCAATGCCATGCAGGTTAGTCCAACTCAATCTGAATTCGTCGAGACTTCAAGCTTACTATTAATGGATAGCATCCTGTGGAGCAGCAGTCAATCCATCAGATGTGGAGCGATGGGAGTGTGATCTGTGTCGAAACGACGAGGCATTAGAGGCTTCTGTGGTTCGTGCGGGATCTCATCCTCATCTTGCTTCTAATAATTGTGTTGTGTTTAGTATCATGACTGCCTTCTCTGCCCTCGCGAGAAGCCTATCGACGGGAAGACCGACGGGCCTCCTCCCGAATCGTTTCTTCGTGCTTGTAAACCGACTGAAGGACAGGGATGGGCTCATGTTCTATGCTCTGTCTTCATGCCTGATCTTCTTTTCACGGATTCGGGCCATCTCAAGTCGATAGAGGGTATAAGCACACTTCCTGCCCATCGGTGGACATCGGTAGGTTCACTCGTGTTCGCGATATGATATTACTCACTGTCGAGGTGACCTCACAGAGATGTTCCATATGTCGTGAGAAAGAAGGAGCTGTCATGAAGTGTTGGCATTGCAGCAAGGAATTTCATGTTTCTTGTGCTTGGAACGCTGGCTACAAATTTGGGTTTGAGATTCAACCGGTAAGAATGCTCCTTGTTACTCGTTCAATGACACATTTTCACCAGCGTTTATAGGTCAAAAGTAGTCGGAGGGAGACTACGACCACTGCTACATTCCAGAGTGAATCTGGTCTTATGACCGCCGTGATTATCTGCAAAGACCATGATTCCACAAAACGCCGGATCTACAATATCTGTGAAACGGATGAAGGCGGAGAGGTATCTTCCGTCGATTCTCAATGTCGCTGACATCGGACTGACAATACCTTTGCAGAGTGTATTACAAGTCTACTGCAGAGCATACAGACAAGCCCCTGTGGCACAGACACACGGGCTGCTACGGAAAGCCCGTAGACTAGATCAGATCCTCAATATACAGCTAGAGTCGCCATTACCCGACCCAACAGTGGACAATCTCCAATGTTCTCAATGTCAGACTCAGTATACCCCCGCTTTCTACCCTAGTGATACCGGCACATGGCTCTGCCATAGTTGCAACTTCAAGCTTCATCCCCCACCTGTGCAACTGATAAATACAGATCCCACACCTAACATCTCTTCCCCACCCTTGACCCCGGAACCCATGGAGAGTATTGTCCCCGCACCCAATGGTATTAGCGAGGAGCTGGCCCCTGAACTTGTTCTCGTGAATACATAATTCAACCCTGTGCGAAAAAGCGGGTATACATAGATATTCATTAGTGTGAAAGTGTCTTGTGTTATGGAAGGGTACTTAGAATACAATGACAGCATATCATAGCAACAAAAAAATGGCACTGAAAAAAACAAAAAGGAAAGAGTGGTATAAATAATGAATAGTAAATTGTAACTCCAGAAAATAGTTGCATCATGCTTTCGTTCGCTTGTAAAATAGGAAGTATGCTTTCTGGCTCTGTTATAATTAAATGAATTAGAGGTTTTGGAGTAAGGTGTGAGGACACGTACCACGACTTGTTTATAATCCACTGGCTTTAGTACACTGTCATCACAATAAATCCATCCTCCTCTTGAACCGACGAACGCGGTATCTGTGATTAAACCATGATTCAGTACAAGCTCGCCGTCAACCCTACAGGGAAGCGTGACTTACAATGACCACTGCTAAGGTTTCCAACATGATTGGTGACTCCGTACAAATCGTACCTGTACGGGGGAAGCTGAGTCCTAGGATCATCTGGTGAGCCTTGCGACTGTCCACGATCCACCCCTACAGGTAAAGGAAGAGGCATATATGAAGTAAGGTCTAGAGATTTGATAGGAAAGTCCACAAATGTGTCTATCTTGTCCGAGAATCGACCATTAGCTTCAAAACGCTTGAGATGGATGACAAGGATCGGAGGCAATCTTGCGAGTGATAGCTGTTTAGACGCCCGCTGTTTTGTTTTACATCGAGGACAATCCCTAGAGAAAGAACGAGTTAGTTCACCAAAGATGCGCGGCACCGAAGGATTTGCTTTATACCAAGCATCGTCCTTCTCCATCACTTCGGTATTAAAAAAAGCATCCAAACATCGTTGTAAAGGAACTTTCCCACTTCTACCGTGTGGTATCGGCACCGACAAAATCGAAAACGTGTTGTAAGTCGTCGAAGTCTATCAAAAAGGTAAAAGAATTAGGTGAGCAAGGGTGGAAGGCAATAAAACAACCATTAAAGACCACCGAAGCACCTTATGACAAGTCAAACACTTCATTTGGTTCCTAAACTGACCCTGGAAGTAATCAACGATGATACTATCGTTTCTCGCTTTCCACGCCGCCCACTCTTGCTCACTAGCGATTTGGGGAGGTAGTCGTTCAAGTTCTTCTTCTTCCTCTGGTGTTCGATTCCATGAAGGTCGTTGCAGTATTCTATTCAGGTCTTCATGGATTCCATCCAACAGGAAGGAGAGGAACTCTTGAGAGTCGTGTTGATCTGAGCCGATATATTGACTGTTTAACGAGCAGATCGTTTTCTTCAAGCTACCGGTCAGTATGAACCATAGCAACCACTTAGGATTCGACACTTACTCTGAACTCGGTCGGTGTTTGGTAAGGTAGTTCGCTCCCCCACATCGCATGAACGATTTGAGCAAAAGCCGCTGTGAGTCGACCCTTAGTTCCCAAAGGATTCACATGATTTACGGCGTTTTTCCATCTGCCCTCTAGAGAAGAAGACAAGCTCATGGTGAGATGAAATGAAATCGCAAGAGAAGGAATAACGGCTCACCAGTGAAAAATCTCGCAAACGGGGGGGACGCACTGAGACACTGAATCGGGGCGTTCATATAACACGTGTTCCCCAAATTCTTCAACCCCGACATTCCAATTGACACATCCGACCAGTACCTGACAGGCCAATCAGAAGCTATCCTTGGTGGTGTCGGTGCTGTCAACTTCCCTGGTACTGGAGCTGGTGGAGATGAGTAATTTTGGTTTATCCAAGGTCGGTTTTCCTGCCTCTCAAGTGCAGGGGAAGCAACAGCAGGTGGCGGTCGGATGGCGTGATGGGAGGGTAGTTCCGGGTATTCTATTGGCGCCCTGTGCAATCCAGAGACGGCCTCCTGTGATTGGTCAATGTAGTCGCTTCGTCGTCTGGATAGCGGAGGGTTGACGGAAGCTTGGGGTGGAGACGCAATATCATACTGCGCCGGGGTGAAAGAGGAGGTGGAGGCCGCCGCTGAATGGCCTGAACGAGAAGAGAAGGAAGGATAAGTGATTGGCAAAGATCCATTGAGTTGCGGTGAGCTGGGTTGTGAATTTGTCTAAAAAGGGAGCTCGTATTACGTTCAATGACATCGCAAAAAGAAAAGTCGACTCACGTTCTCATGAACTACTGATGAGGAAAGCGGTGCTGAAGATGACAAGGCAGTCCTAGATATGGCTGGTCGTCGCGACAAAGCACTAACAGTGCTTTCCGGAGTGAATCGACTAGGCAGCCCTACGTCAGCTGGCGACCTATACATGTACAATGAGCGGCGTGTTCTGGAAAAACTGACTAGACCGTACCTGGAATGCAAAGATCTTTGATCGAGAGAGTGGTTATTCTTGTGGTCACCTCGGCTGGAACTTGGAATGGGAGGGTTTGTTTCTGCTCTGTTTCGTCCAGGTGAGGATGGCGATGAAGAACTACTGGCAGCAGATGGCTGCCAGAACTCGAAAGACTGTCCTGGAGGGGAGTTATTGGAAGTATTCGAAACTGACACACGTCTTGAAGCCAGAGGACCACCAGCTACGAAAGGGTTTTTAGAAGTTGTACGGGACAACGATGGCGATTGTATAGGAGACGGTTGAGGTGGTGTGCTATATGCTGCTCCAACGTTCACTCCTGCATTTGTACTGGCACTAGTACTGGCGGGACCCGACGAAAGATATGCACTCCCTAAATCCGAGCTTCCCTCAACCTCTTGCTGTCCCATTTCCAATTTCCATGCATCTAAACCACCCTCCAGCACCATTGGTGGACGCTTCAATGGTTTCTTGAACGCATTGGTGTAAATCGCACCCGTCAACACGTTCAACAACGACCCTTTATCCCCAACATCACTTGAACTCTGGTCATAAACTACCACTAGATCCCACATCTCCCGATTCTTAAAAGTGGGAGCTTCCGAACTCAACATTGCAGATTCCAATGTGTCTCCGGTAACACTGTTCGCAAAAGGCAAGTTCAGTAAGTAACAATTAACACATAGTAAAACAGGGACCGACCCTTCTCTCTTGAGCATCACTGGATCTATACAAACCACTGCGGCGGCACCACTTGCCTTGATATGCTCCTTGTCGAATTCTACCCTGTCTCTGACATCCAGCAGAAGAACTTTGTGATCTTTCATATATTCCCTGAGTTCCTTTGGCGTTGCTGTACTCTTCTTCGGTATGTCTGACTTAGCCGCCAATATTCCGTTCGAGAAGGATGGACTTTGTGATATAGGATGATGATATCCATTGCCATTGGCAGCGACGGCAGATGCGGAGGTGGATGAGGTAGAAAGATTGGAGGCTTTGATTGGTAGACCAGGTTTGGGCTGCACAGGGGAGGGAGAAGCTGGTCGACTAGTGAAATTGTTGGTGGTCGGAGTTAAAGGTGTACTTGAGGGTCTTTCTATTGGAACCATGAAATTCCGTAAGGCAGCATGGGGTGTCGGGGATACAGGGGGTATGTCTATTCCTTGTTTAGATGATCTTGAAGACGTGGATATGGTTGAGCCGGTACTTCTTCCCGTTGGTACCGAAGAAAGTGCGAAGTTGGCATTTTCTTCGATCTCGTCAATGGAAGGAAAATGAGAATTGAACTCGGAGATGTAGTTGTTGCTAGATATCTTTGGTGAAGAGGAAGGTGAAGAAGAAGGTGAAGGAGGCCCGAACGCTGATGTAGGAACGAAAGAATGAGCGGAGGTCGACGTGGAGGCTGACGTCCCGTTCAATGCGGACGCCAGTGACGATATCGACGGCGCTGATGTGAGAGGTGAGGGTGACAAAGGAGCGTTTAATTGAGATAAGCGACTCGATGTGGTTGGCGACCCCTGTGTCCCGAGAATTGGAGAAGACGGAGGAAGTGGGCTTGTGGGGTGCGGACTGGTTACACTGCTTTGGCTCTGATTGGACAGCCGTTTGTTGGTCGATATTGAGAGTCCACTATTCCGTAGAGATTGCATTCGATCTGCAATACTTGGTAATCCCCCAGAGCCGGTGCTGTTAGGGAGCCCGTTTGTCTCAACACCATTGACACTATGGAAACCGTCAGAATGACTGGGATGAGGAATTGATTTCGATAGCGCACGACTTTTTATCTCTTTCTTCCTTCTCGATAGCTCGTAATTTTTCTTCAATAACTTGAGTTCGCCTTTCCAGTTCAGGTCCATGATGCTATGAACAAGATTAGGGCTTGACGTGGTGAAAGGGTCAAGATACGTACCTCCATAAAATCCATGATACCCTTCCTTACATCCTTCACTCCTTTCTTTGGATCTGCCTTTTCAATCATGAGGGTGACCAGGCTCGCAGCTTTCGCATAGGCACTCAGAGCCTCCTTCAAATCTCCGTTCCGGTCAGCGTCCCTGCCCAGTTGGAACTGCGTCTTGACTTGACTGAGCAGACCGGTCGTCGATGCCCCTTGTGACTGCGTTCGAACGATTTCTCTTGCATTTTCCTTGATTTCGCGTACTATATCCTCTCGATACTTCGGTGAGCCGTTCGGTAAAGCTAGAGGTCGAGTAAATAAAAAACTCTGCGTTTCGAGCAAAAAAAAGTCGCCACTTACAAGGATCATGACCAAATGTAGGTGAAATTGGAGAGGCTGGTAAGATGCCTGGCATCAATAAAATATCTTGGAGGGGGGCAGAATCAGCAGGAGTTCATAAATTGTGTCGTAGAGGCAACAATAGAACAGTTATGTAACGGTTCCTTGCTTTGTACCAACTTGTTTGCGCTCTTCGCTGGTGTCGTCTCCTTTTCTCACCGTACCAGCAATGTCAAAAAAAAAAATGGCCAATGCCTAGGTGGAGTTGAAGGTATAAAGTTTACTATTTATCGTACAGACTGTGCTCCGGCCGCAGCCAAGTTCTCCGTAAGACTCCAGTACTGGCACGCCACGCTGACACAGACTGGTGGAACGAAAATGGCCAAAGCGCCTTTCACGTTCATGCCGGACTGAAAAGGATCAAAAGGTCATCGGTACTGATTATTTAAATCTATGATAAGCTGTGATGCTTCCATGCTTAATCGATACTAGATTAAGCGGCAAACAGTGTTGAAGGACTTCGGGAGTATCGAATAGAACGCGGAAAAGTCAATTATAGGCTCGAGTGGTACTTATATTAGTTGTGGTGTACTTGCAGCACTGTGCGGTCAGGATACAATAATGTGGAACGGCGCCCTGTGCCGCCGAATCAGCCCACCACCTGTCTACGAGTTCCTTACGCATGAGGGGAGGCAGCCGGGGCAAATTCTGATATCTCTCTGGCAGGGAAGACTTGGAGTATGTGGTGGAATAGAATACGGAGCCGTATGTAAATCAGAGACGGAGATGACGATCTTTCAGAACATGAGATGTGAATCTTATCGTGATCATACCTTGCAGCTTTCAAGAACCGCATCGGGAAGACCACAAGTTTTAAATAAAGTCATGAAGAGAAGGAAATTATAATGTAGAAAGGCAAATTATAACTTCCTATCGCTCGTTGTTGCGTTGTAGTGTCGAGCTGACCGTGTGGAGTCCGAGTCGATCCTTCG
Source organism: Marasmius fiardii PR-910 (assembly GCA_014904975.1). Lineage (NCBI taxonomy): Eukaryota > Fungi > Basidiomycota > Agaricomycetes > Agaricales > Marasmiaceae > Marasmius > Marasmius fiardii. The sequence goes on from MU127787.1 coordinate 856,874, forward strand.
TCTTCGCCCACAAATTCCGAGTCTTCCCAAGTTCCTCTCATGCAGTTACTCTCATGCAGTTACTTATGTTTTGGACTTGGTAGAGTTTCCCAAGAGAGTTCTAATGCATACAAGTTGGTATCCCTCAGCGAAGGTTATAAGTGTCCTGTTCAGGAATAGGCCGGTATGGCTGAAACGATACCCGACACAGGTTCAGGAGAATAAGCCAAGGCAACTTGAACACGTCTTCAAATCAATCTTGTCATGATTGGACCACACCTTGAGCAGAGTGGTTCTTGTCTAAATTTTTGGTCTTGCGAGTCCCCGGAAAGTTACATTGGCTAGACGATACGGAATATGAGCGCTGATTGTATTCGCGAACTCGGTGCTTTCGGATATTGTACAGGAATGCAAATGAGGCATAAGGCATTGGCACTGGAGACGAGCTCGAGCCTCGGATTTTCGCAGGACTCGGTCTACAGAGGAAGGCATTGAAGAAGAAGCTAACATCGAATCGAGATCCTATGAAATAATTCTGAAAGGAAACCTACTAGGTGGACCAAGGCAAACTCTGGCGAATGGAGGATCCAGACGACCGCAGCGCTGATCGCGGACGATGAGCGTTTGAGTTTGTCAGCGGTCACGTTATGATCGTAATATCCGGTAATTCATTGGTAGTACGATATCCGGAGCTCCTCCTACGATCTTGCTCTCTCATGACTTCATGAGTAATCAGTCCAATCACAATGAGCTCACTTAAAACCTGGAAAATTTGCTGAGGATCTCCTCTCTTCCCATCGTCGTCATGTCCGGTCTCGACTTGAATCAATACGACTCTTCCAACTTGCAAGGATCTTACGCTTGGACGGACACCCTCAGGGGGATTCATTTTGGTCCTGGTTCCGTCGATAGAGCCTTACCCAAACTCTTTGTAACACTCGGTGCATCCAAAGCGCTGCTTGTCACCGGGAAGAGCCTATACAATAAGGTGAGTGGTGTTTTACCTACCATTCCAATTCATGCGCTCAACAGAGATTAGACGGATGTAGTGAAGAAAGTTGAAGGAATTCTCAGATCCATGAATGCCTATGGTGGAACCTTCTACGAGATAGGCGAACACTCCCCTGTTGCCGGCATCAGAAATGGGCTGAAAATGTTTCGAGAAAACGGATGCGATATCATCGTTGCAGTGGGAGGAGGTTCACCTGTGGATGCGTCAAAGGCCATCCTATATTTCAATCATAAAGAACACGGCACGAAGTTACTCCCACAAATAGCAGTACCTACGACTCTCAGTGCTGCAGAATACACCGTATGTCGTTCACTACTATTTAAAGCACACGGTTGCTCATGATCGGTTCCAGGTAGGTGCAGGATACACGGACGACGAGGGTCAGAAAGTCGCTGTCAGTGACCCAAAGCTAGCTCCAGCAGGTATCATTCTGGATGCGGAATTGACTCTTGCAACACCTGAAAGATTATGGTAAGTATTACTCGCATATCTATATCCACCAGCTGCTAATTCTCGAAAGGTTATCAACCGGTATTCGCGCTCTTGACCATGCAGTTGAAAATCTTTATAGGCCTCTTATCCCACCCCCTCTGAAACATCTGTGCTACACGGCCATCGCGGATCTTTTTAGGTACCTCCCAGAGTCCAAAGCTAATCCTCAGGCCGTAGACGTTAGACAAAAGCTACAGCTTGCGTCGTGGATGAGTATATGGCCGATCAAGCTGGAGAAATATAGGTATGCGCTCATTGGTCATTATAAGGCAGTTTGAGTAATTGTCAACTTCAGTGCTCTAGGGCTCTCGCACGCTATGGGACATAAATTGGGTGCAAGGTACAGCATTCCACACGGCATAACCTCAGTGAGAAATTTGAACGCCCCACTCCCGCGCTTTCACGCATTAACATCCTGCTCAGTGTTTAACTCTCGCACCTGTTGTGAAGCTCAAGGCCGAAGTATCCTCCCAAGAGGACAAAGAATGGCTTGCGGGTGCTTTATTTCATTTACGAAAGTCATCGACTGGATCCCTTGAAGGTGACGTTGGGTTACTGAGTGAATCAATCCAAGAGTGAGTTTGGTTTGGGATGCACGTCAGGCGTCGTTGCTAAGCTTATCGGATAATGTTTTAGGTTGGTGGAAAACCTCGGACTCAAGTCCGCGCTCTCTCAATACAAAGTACCCAAGGAAGATTTGGCAGATCTCACAACCAAATCAGTAGGTCGTGAAGATGACCCGACATGGGAGAAGGTATTCAAGATTCTTGAGAGCTTGTATTGAGCTTGGAAGCCTTGTGGGCGTGAGCATGTAGTCGCTGTAGCGCCTCTGCATCATATGTGATACTATGAGTGTGATATGTACCTACTTGAATTAGTAAAGTCTGATCCTCTTATGTAAAGCTACTAGATTTGGTCATCTTCCCGCGTGCTTCTCGCGTGTCATACAGAAGCCAACACGATCACGTGGCTTCACGCGACTTCTTGAACCGCTGAGCGAGGCGAAACACGTTTTGGTTGAACTGCAACGACGACGATGGCGACCCCAGCCAATGGGAAGAAGCTTGTTCACTGGGACGCCAATAGTCCTGACACAAATAACGACTCACTCTCACTATCTCTCCCCAATGACTCCACAGAATCTTCCTTCATCTCTACATCTAGCCTCCAATATGTCAACGCTCAACTTGTGGCACATGGATTTACATCAACGCCGGGATTGTCCTTGGAGGGTCTCTCAAATGAGGATTTGAATCGAGCGACAAAGTGTTTAATGGATTTGCTAGCTCAGAGAATGGTGTGTTTCCCAGATTTTCAAGTTCATGAATTTAATCAAGTTGGGGACGCAGAAAGATATGACTCGTGCTGAACAACTTACTACTGATATCCGGACAATGAACTACGATTACGAGCGTATGAAATCTATGCATCAAGCGGCGTCTGAAAGCTCAGCCAATTTCGAGCGGGAACTCAATACACAACGGTCACGATTAGCGTATGTCTGAGCAAAAACTCTCATTAGATGGTTATTGAACGAGCATATCTACAGAACAATGACCCGTACATTGCAGCAAGCCGAAAATACACAGAAGCAAACCATGTTGGACCTCCAGCGTACTCGCTCTGCTTTGCAAACCGTCCGAGCAACCCATCAAACTGAACTCAAGAAGAAAGACAAGGAGATGGAACGCATGACGGAAAAATGGCTAAAGATTGCTGACTCCCAAGCGAAACTAGGCTCTACATCCAGCGGAATACGTTTTACGTCCACTCCAGCGAATGTCGCAGTACTGGGGGGTGGTGGTCACTTTGGGAAAGGGAAAGGATATTTAGAAACAGCGCTGGACCAGGCCGAAAAGGCTAGAGAACAGCTTTCGTTGGAAAAAACGGGATTACAGATGACAGTCGTTCGCGTCGCAAACGATTTACAGAGAATAGTGCACGAGTTGAAGAGATATCTGCCGGGTAATTCGAGGGATGTCGAAGATGTGAGTCTCACCCCCTTGCGCACGCCAAATATCTCATCCTCCTACAGCCACCGGCTTTCACGCTCGCGACGCTCTTTCCATTGGCTCCCGCAAATTTCACGAATGACACATTAACTTACTTGATGAATTCGCTTGAACGGTCCCTTTGCGCTCTTGAATTGCACTATCGAGATTCACTTGTAGTTTCATCTTCGACAGCAAAGCAGCCACAACCCTCAGTCGCTGTTGAGGAAATCGAACAGCTACAAGAGATAATCGGACAACTACAAAGCGAATTGAGTGCGTTGCTTGATATATCTCGTAGTACCGCCGTTAATAATCGCCTTGTTTACAGAAGAATCGCAAGAGCAGACTGTTACCCAAACTTCCAAGGCCGATGGTACTCTTGGCGGGGCTCAGAATACCCGACTGGCCATGAGACACACGGATACGGAAACGAGCTTGGAGTTAGAACGTCTTATGGCGCTGAAACGGGAGCTGGAAGAGGAAAGACGATCGCTCGCTAAAGTTACTCTACAACTCGATAAAGATAGGGCCGAGATTCAGGTATTTCTCTCATCGTTCTTGTACAGGGTGGGAGTTTAACATGGAATGTAGGCAGAGAAAGCTAACATGGATGAGGAAAAACGAAAGCTTCTCGACGATGACGAACCGATGGAAGTAGACCCAGCTCCAGCAGCGATAGCTTCTGGTTCCTCAAGTCATTCTCCTGCAAAGAGGAGGCGAAATACGGAAGACTCGCCGCCATCGAAGAAACTCAAAACCAAACCTCCCCGGAAATCACCGCTTAAATCCAGTGGGAAAGGATTAAATGGATCGCGTAGCAGCAAAAGACCTTCGCTTTCCGCCTCATATGCAGTCTTAACTTCCCCCTCCAAGAGACCACCGAAGTTCGAACCAGCCTATGAAACAGAAGTGATTCCTCCACCATCCCTTGCACCGCCTAGTTCGCTACTTCCGACCTCTTTTGTTCTTCCGCCACCATCGCCCAATGCTTCCTTCCCCGCTCCCCGGCCAGCTCTGTTGCTTTCAACCCCATTTGAGATACCTGCGACACTTGATCACCCATCTGAGGCTCAGGAATCCATCTCGACTCAACCACCTCTCAGTACGTCCGCGCCGATGGGAGAATCCCTAAGAGTCCCAGGAACCCCTCCACGCACTCTTTCATTCCCTGTAGCCAAACCTTTAGCACCACGAATGATTCACGCTTACTCTCCCGCCCGACCAAGTCCCCTTAGTCGCATTTTGATGTTGGCTAACTCCCCAGACTTAAACACCTCAGGTGACTTGGGACTGGATACAGTTCCCGAGGAGGACATGTTCCCGGAAATTCCCTTAGAGGACAGGGAAGCTGCAGCGGAGCTTCCTCCAGATTCGTCCGAAGAACGAGATCACCCCATGACGCTGGCGCAAGAACTCGGAGTTTCGGAGTCACCTCCAGAGAGTCCGATCGGCCACGATTTGAGGCCACCGTCTCCTCCGTTACAAGAGAGGCGCGGTGATTCCAATGTGGTTGTCGCTGGGAAGTCGAGTACTGCAAAAGGACGTGTTATACATACGTCTTCAGCAGCTGGTATGAAATCCAAAGCAACCGCGACGGGTGGAACAGCCGCCCCGAAGAGTACGGTTTCTTCTCGAAGGAAACCTCCGCCGATGAATGCCAGGCCCACTGTGCGTGCGGTAGTTTCAGCACCGAAAGTCGAAGCTGGTGTGAAAGAGAAGGAGAATAAGGGGAAGGGTGCCACCTCCAGTTCTCAGCCGACGACGAGTGCCGATCCACCCCGACCAAAATTAAAACCTTCAGTTCCTGGTGTAGGTGTAGGTCGGGGCGCACCACGACGAGTGCCAGTTGGTAGTGTAGATGCCCCACCATTTCCGAAGTCGAGGAGATCATGAAAGACATGGAGAACTTCTATGCATATATCTATGATATATCCGGGTTCAGATCCTTTGGCCATTGGGTGAGGGATTGAAGCTATTTTTTGTTTTTCTTTATACATATGTACAGTAGACATACACATCTAAATCAGAAAACGAGAGAAATAATTGTTTAAGTCGGATGCATCTTCCAGCGGAGTTATAGTTCCGACGTAACCGTCAGGACGTACAACCACTACGCATCCAGACGGGCCTATACCATATGAGCTATACAGTTGACCACCTTGAGTTCCGGTGAGGTCAACATCGTCGATGAAGACTCTGAGAAATTAAGATCGTTTAGCGATAGTTGTAAGTTTGAACCATTTAAACATACTTTGACCAATGCGAGCGGAACAATGGGGGTATCACACTATAAGCCATCTTCCTCTTGTCGGTGCTAGAGATGGAAAAGAAATCAAACATGGACTTGGACCGAGCTTTGGACAAGAACGAAGAAGGCTGTTTGAGTTCATCTTCGAGATTCTTGACCGCTTTGAGCCGTGTTGGGTCGGAAACGTCTCCAGTGAATATCAAAAGTTTGAATTTCGTGTCGGAGGGTAACAAATCCTGAACATTGAACGGTCTAGCATCGGCAGCACGAATCAAAACGCTAGGGAGAGCTCGTTCTCCGATCGTGAGGTTCGTGGCGAGCAGCTGATGGCGTTTGTCAACGATGACGGATTCTTCATAGTGGACGCCAATCCCACTCGTAAATCCGCCGAACGTCTGGAAGACCCTGTTGGGTGGGAAGCGGTGAGAAACGGAAAAAGAGGAAGGAGCTGACGTCACGAACTTTAAGAATTCCTCGTGTGAAACTCCGTCCATGTTTCTCTCGCTCCTCGGTTTGTCGGAGAATAATTGGGCAATCTTCTTGTCAAAATTGATGAGTTGCGACGCGTAAAGACGGCGTTCGAGCTCATACTGATCATCCGAAATTGGCGTCAGGATACCTTTGGAGGAAGTAAGGGCTTACAGTTCTTAATAAAGACCTGCTTGCCCATCCCCTTAACACATGAGTTAATTTCCACACTAATCCTGACATGAGCTCCGAGGAAGGTGGTCCAAGTGATTACGACCACTTACCTAGATTGTAAGAGTCGTTCATGCTCGCATTCATTCCTTGTCCTAAAAGAGAATCGGATCCTATGGAACCAGAACGCAAAGGAAGCTGCTCACCGGCCTTTGGCGAGTGTGTATGACATGCGTCTCCAGCAATAAAAACACGGTCTTTGACAGAAAACTTGGATGCAACCCGTTGTCCGACTGGAAGATGGTTCAGTGAACAAGTAAAATGCACGTAAAGAATCAGACTTGCTGATGTATATAGTCCACCAATCGAATTGTTTCGGGTCGTTGAACGTGTAAGGATAGAATGACTTTCTAGCAACCTAACGAAATGTCAGCTGAGGCCTTCGAATCGGTCCAAAGCGAACCTCAAGCAATCGTTCGGGTCCGATATCCATTCTGGACTTGTCCAACCTCCCGTTCGCGTTAGCACCAACCGAATCTGTTTCCAGCTGAATATAGATTCGTATCTTGTCGTCCTCACGGGGAATAATCATACATGAACCGTTATTGGAGTGTACAGCAGTCTTGCTTCGCACGTCAGGAAAGTCTGTGTCAGGTATCATGTCAACGACACCCCAGACGTAGTTTGTCTGTTCGCCCTCCATGGGTATACCCAACGTTTTTCGAACCCATGAATGTGCGCCTACATTTTCAGAAAACGAGACGCGTCAAAGGCTGAGCATGAAGGCGAGAAAGGAAACTTGTTCACCGTCTGCCCCCACGACGTACTTGGCATTGACGATCTCGGTCTCTTCAAGGTTTCCTTCAGCCCCATCGAGATGCTTAAGTTTTACCTGTGACGGTATTCAAGATACAAGCGGGACAGATACGAAGGTGAAGCTACATACTTGAACGGGATAGCTGTTTGGATCTTCCAATACGGTTTCGTGATCGGACAACGTCATGGAGACGGGTATGGTAGGTCTATCGACCTGAACACCCGACTCTTTCATGTTATCCAAGAAAATAGCTTCGATCGCGCCTTGATGGAGAGTAATCTGTGTAATCCTCAGCTATCAAACATTCTTGTGACCTTGGTCCGACATACCTCAAAGGGGTATCTAGCGGTAGGAGCGGTGACGTCTGGAACTCTTTCGATGAGCTTATGGTGCACCGCATGGAGATTCAGTCCCTCATGTTTCGCCCAGAAATGATAAGAAAGCTACTTCACCTCTATCTCGCCTTTGTTCGAGTTGGGACCATAAAAAGCCTGTAAAAAATCGAGAAAAAATAATCTCAATCACAGTGACCGGCGAGAGTGTCGGGGGGGAGAAAGACCCTACCGCCATGTGCATTTGGTTTCCCTCCTTCAGCAGTCGATCAGCAAGACCGTAGCTCTGTCACAGGGCCTTCAGTCTTTCAGCGTTTGAGCAGAATTAAATTCTCACCTGGAAGACCTCGATTGTCCTAGGTTGTACACCATCCGCCTGGCCTGCTGCCACTTTGAGTGGTCTAAAAAAATGGGGGGCATGAGCGATTCATAGAAGCTTAATTCAAGAACGGCTACCTCTGATCAATAATCCGAACGTTCACACCAGCCCTAGTGAGCCCAAAAGCGCACATCAAACCAGCAGGACCTGCACCGATGACCAGGACGTCCACATTGGTTTCCTTTCTTGTCATGTTGAGGAAGATGTAATACTAGTCTCATTCCACTTTGGGCCCCCTTTTATACGGATTTCATGATTCACGATCATATGATAATATTTTGAGGGCTGGGCGACGGTGAGGATCTACAAACCTCATTTGGGATTGTGAAAAGAGGTTGATCCAGAGTCGATACCATACAAGGTACCAAATCCAGCGCGTTTGTCGCTCAACTTCCTTTGTCAATTTCCGAAAAAGGGTACAAACTTCCTTTGCTGGATATCAGTGTGTTTGTGGTTTCGGGACGTATTAGACTCACCTGACTTTTGTGATATATGACGACAGACTATCTACCGGTATAGTGCTATATCTGGAAGGCATTCGGCCCGTCTTTCTCCAAATATAGTAAGATCCCATTGCGGTCGGAGAAACTCAGTCCGGCCTGTCGTGATAAATATGCCCAGACCCCCTGCTGCCAACTTGGAAAGGTCCGCCATCAGAGATTGAATTGTCCGAGAGGATTTCCACGTAAAAAAAAAAGTACACTAGCAATTATATACAGACCTACATAAGCGAAAAGCGAGCAAATAGCGAGCACAAAAGCAATGGACCGATAAGTATCATACAGGATGGAGAATAATGCTGGTAATGGGTTGGGTTCAGTGGCGATTAGTTGAGCATCAATGATGATAACGTTCACAGCTGGCCGTAAAGGCAATTCTGAGCAAGATCCGTGTCCTCGATACCTTGACGCGTCAATAGAATATCGCGAATCTGTAATGATTACGTTGGGCAGAACTCAATTCCAGAATTGAATGCACTTACTTCAACAGGAGGTTTGAGTCCCAGAGCTTCTGCACGCTCCCACCTTTCCAATCTCGTCAGCCCAACGCAGGGGCCATACTCATAATTCCTGAGAAAAGAGTCAGACAATTGAACGCAGCTTGAGAGAGAGGCACTTGCATGTCAAAGACACGAAGAATGTGGTGAACATTATTTTGCCCTTCAGCATGAACTGATTGCAGATATATGCATGAGCCAAGGTATTTATCATATATGTGAAGTGCTCACTAAAAGGGAGATGATTATTTTTCTCCCGTGCCTCCGCTAGGAGGCGCTTCCATCTTGGGTCGTAAACCTTGAGTTCTGGTCGGGTGGGAGGCAACTCTACTTAGAAGAGGGAAAACGTTTCAGTGAGAACATGGTAGATTTTAAGAAGAGGACATACCAGGTAATTCAGCCTTCTTGCCTTTCTTCACCTCCGCTTTCCGCGCCTCTTCTCCGCTTTCCGCATCAGACAGTGACACATCATGATCATTTGGGCCCCGTTTCTTTGCCTTGCCTTTGGTAGCCTCTGTAGCCGAGCTGGTGCGTTTTAACGAGGCGAAATTGAGCTTAGCTTGTTTGGAAGAGCGAGTTGCAGGCATAACAAAGAGGAAAGTAGTGGTTAAAGCGAAACTGCGTCACACCCTGGTCACATCCGGTGAAGCTTATGTAAGATTCAGGTCTCAGCTGAACGCGAACTCTCAACTTGTCTCTATCATTGGGCTTTCTAGGGCTCCCTGGCGGTCCCTGTCCAAGGTCCCTGATTTCATTAAACACTCACTGAACAGGCTCGAGGCTCTCGCACTTTTCATGATCATACGAACCTTTCGGTCGGAGTTCTGCATAACATGCTCAAGCTGTCCACGGCGTTAGGCGTTGTGCCTAGATATAAACGACAGAACAACCACGAGAACCTACATATTCGGCCAAAATACCTATTGTTGGAACCTCACAAGAATTCAGATCTGCTAAAATTATGCTTCAGATAGCAATTCATACTGGGGTTAGACTTCAATGACGATGTCGATGGTCAGTGTTGAATACAATCATTCTCGACCATATGGTCTCTCGGACAAACTGGATCATGATGCGTTTCATTTACCTTGAATCACGTCTAATACGAATCCAGATTCCACGAAACTCTTGAGGTTTTCCATTGGCGCATCGTCCACTTCTGTCGGCCTTGATTAGGAGGGCAAGGCACTCTGAAGTCTGCTTGCTTCAAATTTATCGCTCCATTCTGCCCGAATATTTCCATTCATCTGCGGTTTCGACGTTTATATGCTAACTTCTTATATGTTCAGTCCAGCTGGCAATTCTATACATCGGATTAATTGACAAAATAACTTCGGATGTCTGAAAACCCCCTGGGCCTTCGTGGGTGTAACATCGTCTGCCAGCGCAGTGTAGTTTTCTATACTTTGCTTATCACGAGGGGTTGTTGATAACTGAGCTGCACTCAAATTACGGAATTGTCGTTGTGAAGACGACATGATCGGAAAATGGCTGCTAGTAATACTCCGGAAATACTTCGCTTGCCTATCCTTTAAAACAGACGTCAAACGAGATACGTCTGTCTTGAGCCCCCCCTCCGACACCGACCATGCTCCTCCGGCATTTGGCATTGGGCCTTCTGCCCTTCATCAGAACAGCTTTTTCTCAGGCGCAAGCTGGCCTCTATGTCGATCCAGACAACGGCATCACCTTCTACGGATTGACCGACCCAGTTCACCACGTCACTTATGGTATCATATTCCCTCCGGCTTCGCAAGGTTCTACCGAATTCATGGGCGAAATCGTGGCCCCAATTGATGCCAAGTGGGTTGGTTTTGCGCCTGGAGGCGCAATGATCAACAATCTTTTGCTCGTGGCGTGGAATAACAACGGAAAGATTGTACGCTCCAACCGGAAGGCGACGTGAGTTCCGAGTTTTCCTTCGATATGTACACGCGTCATTGAAACGAAATCCTAGTGACTATTTACAACCGTTGTATGTGACCCCCGAGTCTCGACGTGTTTATTACTCTGACGAGTTATGTCAATAGAGCTTACAACGGACCCATCCTCACCGATCATCCTTCAACGCTAGTCAATTCGACACACTGGAAATGGGTTTATCGGTGCCAGAACTGTACAGGTGAGGGTTCTTGTTTCAGTTTCTCTCGATAACAAGCATTCAATGACTATTTTACAGTTTGGGACACCGGAAGTATCGACACAAGCAGTGGCGGTCCTTCAGGCTGGGCGTATTCGAGTGTTGGTGTCGGTGCGCGGATTACTACCCTTTCTTTGTACCAGGAAAGAGTCTAAAGACGATATTTCAGACAACCCCTCCGATCCCCAGAGTACATTCCAGGAACATACTGATTGTAAGGACACCGGCTTAGGACTCGTTCTTGACCCGTACTGAATCCCCTCCCCCAAGTTTCGCTTTATGGAAGGAATTTCGCTGATGCTCATGCATCTGCCGAAGACTATGCTCGCTGGGCTGCCGGAGGAGGAGGAGGAGGTTCAACTGGTCCTACCAGTCCTACTTCCACGTCTACGACCACCAGTCAAGGCCCCGTTGTTAGCGTGAGTTTAGAAGACCGTGGATAGGGGTTTCCCCCTCTGATTGTGTTTGTAGGGAATACCGTACGACTATGTCGTTGTAGGAGCTGGACCGGGTGGGATCATTGCTGCTGACCGTCTTTCGGAAGCAGGCAAAAAAGTTCTCTTGGTTGAACGTGGTGGCCCGAGTACTTGGGAAACAGGTGGCACATACGGTCCCGATTGGCTCAAGGGCTCACAGGTGAGGGCAACCTGTACGTTTGAATCGTTACTTTGTCTCTTATCTCCGAGGCTCGCAGTTGACCAAATTCGATGTTCCCGGATTGTTCGGTACGAAGACATTCCCAGGAAGAATTTCTTGTCGATTGATGAATGTTACGGTACAGAATCTATGTTTTCGGATAGCAACCCATTTTGGTGGTGCAAAGGTAAATCTGCTTTTGAAGAGCCGATGGGAGCCGTTCTCATTTTTTCTCTTTTTTCAAGATATCAACGTTTTCGCGGGTTGTCTCATTGGTGGTGGAACTTCGATCAATGGCGCGTAAGTTACGCTCCATACGTCCTCTCATTAACTTCCCCGCAATAGGCGGCTCAAACCCTGAACCTTGATTCACAGGCTCTACTGGATCCCGCCCGACATTGATTTCTCGTCCTCCCAAGGGTGGCCTTCGTCTTGGGCAAACCATCACCCCTACACTGATAAAATGAAAGCGAGATTGCCGTCAACCGATCATCCGTCCACTGACAGTAAAAGATACCTGGAACAAGTCTTCGATGTCGTCGCACAGCTGCTCAAAGGTCAAAATTATCAGCAAATCACGATCAACGACAACCCCGATTACAAAGATCATGTCTATGGTTACAGTGCTTACGACGTACGTCCTCCCGATGACTCACTTCATCGACAGTTACTGTTTGCTTTACTGACGTTGTCATGTTTAGTTCATTGGCGGCAAACGAGGCGGGCCTGTCGCCTCTTATCTCCGCACCGCCAAGGCCCGAAAGAACTTTACGTTGAAACAGTACACAATGGTGACCGGTCTGGTTCGTAAAGGCGGAGACATAACTGGAGTTAGAACGAACGACACTTCGTTGGGTCCTGACGGTGTGATTCCTCTGAACCCGAAAGGACGTGTCATTCTATCTGGCGGATCGTTTGGTTCTCCTCGTATCCTCTTCCAATCTGGAATTGGCCCAACAGACATGCTGAACATCGTCAAGGCTGATCCCACCCAGGGACCGCTCATGCCAGCTCAAAGTGATTGGATCAACTTACCTGTCGGTGAGAATGTGAGTTGGGCTATGTCTTCCTGTGTTCCGGTGCTGTATTGATGAGAGTGAAATTGTTGCTTAGGTGTCGGATAACCCTTCAATCAATGTAAGTAACATGGACTTCTGCGCGTTGGGTCTTCCACCGATGATCTTTGAAAATAATAGCTTGTGTTCACCCATCCTTCTGTCGACGCATATGACAACTGGAACGACATCCAGACAAACCCACGACCGGCGGATACCAAGCAATATCTCTCAAATCAATCTGGCGTTTTTGCTCAGGCATCACCAAGGTAAGTACTTGGTTTTGCTTTTCCCGTCTCAGTCAACGAGTGTCTGATTCGTTTCCCTATAGGCTTAACTTCTGGAGAGCTTATGGTGCCTCAGATCAGAAGACTAGATATGTTCGTCAAAACTCGCTATTTCCCGTTGCTCTTTGCTGACTTTTATCTTTCGCTTGTACTCTCGTAGCTACAAGGTACAGCCCGCCCAGGAGCTGCATCTTGGGACACCAATTACCCTTTCAACCAGAGGTTGGATCCTTATCCATGTCTTGATTTAATGGTCATTCTCACTGTTCTTTTTTTTTTTTTTGCTTTTAGCCAAGTTTTCACGATTACGGCGTACCTCTCCACTGGTATCACCTCCCGCGGAAGAATTGGCATTGACGCTGCCATGCGGCCACGGGTTCTCACAAATCCATGGTTCCAGGACCCTGTGGATAAGGAGGTGTTGGTTCAAGGGCTAAAGGATATTGTCAGTAATATCAAGGACGGTAAGTTATTTTCTGATTATACCTCTAACAACCACTGATTTAATACTCAAGTCTCTGGAATGACGATGATAACCCCGGACAATACGACAACGATAGATCAATACGGTGAGTTCTGTTGAATCGTCAATTTAACTTTATAGATACTGAACACAACGATTATTTCTAGTCGACGACTACGCTGTCGTAAGCCTTCCTTTCTTCCATTCTAGCGTGAATCATTTCATTGAATCCGTTTTGATAGGCCAACATGAACTCCAATCACTGGGTTGGGCCGTGCTCCATAGGAAACAGTCAGTCAACGGCGGTGGTCGATCAAAACACGAAGGTGTTCGGAACAAATAATCTATTTGTTCTAGACGCGTCGATTGTGAGTTTTTTGACCTTTGAAACTACACGAGGCCATCGTCCTCCCAGAATTGAAATTCGATAACGTACTGACTTGAAATTTTTCGCTTCACAGCTGCCTGCTTTACCGATGGGCAACCCTCATGGTGCTATCATGGCTGCAGCAGAGCAAGGTGTCGCGAAGATATTAGCTTTGTCTGGTGGTCCTTGAAAGTTGGAAATCTCGGGATGGTCGACGAACGGGGGAGTAATTTATATCAGATCTGTATTATGTAGTACGATATATTCTGCGCAAGCGACGGGTCACCTTTTACAAAAAGAAAAAAATTCGTTTCAAGTTCTTGTGTTCGCCGCGCGTCCGACGTTCGGGATTTACCGTCGGAGTTTGCCGCACACAGTACCTGTCATCAACATGTGATTATTTGAGACTAATATCGTGCCCACAACACCCATGCCGCGTGAACCTGCCTCATACCGTCCCAATTGACCTTTCGACAGATCTTCGACGTATCAGACCTTAATAGCTCGACCCAGCCTGTCACAGAACTCCGAGAGATGCTCCTCGACTGAGCCGGCTCGGACGCATTCCCTGGCTCCACATCTGCCTTGATGACTAGACCCTGCAGACCCGAGCAATCTTTCTGCTTTTCAAACTCACATGATGGAATTTGTTCTCGGGACACCCATCTGATGAGTCGTCGCAAGGCCGTCTGCTTAGGCAGACTTTGTGGCTCATGCAAAGATCTAACCTCGAACGGGGTGACTGAAGCGTTACAGCTCTTCAACATGGTTTACCGCGACTTGGCATTCAGTGTCCCGTCATCATCACTGCATGATTCTCTTTTAGACAAGGTTCTATATAAACTATAATGATCCTGATTTACAGACAGCTTCGATAGCCGTTCCACACCTTCCGGAAGGGCTCAACTCCGATCGTTGTTGGACCTTGTTGGACTTGAATCCTCGTGGCACTCCATCCCGTCTCCAGGGAGTCTCTCTTGAGCCTTTGCCGTTCCGAATTTGCTAATTTTTCTTTCAGGGATCCGTCATTAGAACCCTGTGCCTCCCCGCCTGAAGGCACGCTTCGTCCAAGGGATTGGTTCATCTTAATGGAAGCACACTGAGACTGCTCAGGACTTCTCCCGACCTTGATGAACACTCGGAGGCACTGCCAGTGGATACTCAGTCTGTTAACTCCCGTGTTGACCGACGAGGCGCTACACGCGGAACGTTCCCGCGCTTTTTTTTTTTTTTTTTTCGTCGGTCAGGTTGCAAAAAAGTCGGGCGTGCGCTCAATTTTGTGAATTAGATGGTGACAGTTGCAATTGAGGGACAAGTCTCGTTGGTTGAAGTTGAATCGTGAGTTTATCAACGTCTGAATTGGACGGTTCCTTGCACATTTCTTGCACTCGTGCACAAAAATTATCATTATCCTGACCCGCCTAGATCACTCAGCTGCTCTTCGGACAGTTACCGATAAAAAAGTTTTGAGAGGAGGCTAATCCATGCATTGTCCGTTTCATTTGCTTGGGAGGTTAGGTTCTAGGTACCTACCCTTTCACCGCTTCAACACCGCTTTGAAGCTCTTGAAGTTGACTGCCTTGGGCTGTGAAATTTTGAACGCCCCAAACTCGATCCACACTCTCCAAAAGCTGAGTTTGGCACAGTTAGCCTAACCTTGATATTTCCTGGGAAGCGGCCCCCGCTTTGACCTAACCGAATTACCGCTGGACCAGAAGAGTCAACCTCTTTGAGCTTAGGTGGACCTCGGTACATTATTCTCACACTGGCAGCTTGGTATATCCGAATTCCGAATACATTGACGACATCATCTCAGATTCTCCCAAGGTCCGAGATTGGGTTTCTTGTCGGGCGAAGGAGAACTCAATCATAAGTATCATAGGAAAAAAGGGACTGCTTGCAGTGATTCCGCTCGTAACCTAGATATGATATGGCGGACGGCTCATTCAAGGCTCTCAACGTTGTTGCTCTGCGGCCCCTCCGCCTCAACTCAGTTCCTCCCATGTTGACAGTACGGCATCCTGCCGTCAAATCACGTTTTCTTAACGGAAGCAGTAGGCGGGGGCAAGTTTTTTAAAGTGGGCCTTGTGCTACACCTCTGTCGTCCAAGCCCCCATGGTTCGATGTTCTCGACGGTTTCTGTTGGGCTCTCAGTACTTCCTCTTGCTTGGAGCATCCACTGCGCTTGCTGCTCTTCAATTACGAACTATCGATGACGAGTTCGGGGACTCTTCCATGGGCGTTCAACCCGTGTATTTTCCCACACGGGCTTGGTATCAGGGAGCCAACTGTACAACTTGCCAGCTACCTCCCCAACCTCCCAACGAGTCTCTAGCGTCTCAAGGAACATGGCATGGGTCTTTCTACGAGTCAGCAAAGGCAGAGTACAGGCCTGGAATAAGTTTTTCGTTCACTGGTTCGTGACGGGCTCCGGTCTATTTTCTGAACAGCGGGCTGATTTCCATTTGCACAGGAACTGCATTGTCTGTTTGGTGTATTATACCCAATCCCAATTATACCCAACAACATCATCACACCCCACCAACCTCCGCTCCTACCATCATCTACAGGGTCTTTTTCATCCTGGACGGAATCGCTCTCACTGAAAATTTTACTCATTCCTCTGATTTGAGCGACGTGTTCCAATACAACGTCTCTATCTTCTCGATAGAGAATTTGTCAAACACGTCACATTCCTTTACCATGGTCACATCTTCGACCGACCCAGGCTCAAGTGTACTATTTGACTATGCCACATACCTAAAGTGCGAAGATTTCCCTTCAAACCATCTACATGATACTCACAACTCTTCAGCTTCCAAGATACCCCGGCTACCTTTCCCATATTTACGAAACGAGACGCTGTAAATACAGGATCCAAAGTCAGCATTGGTGTTATTATCGGCGCAGTGTTAGGAGGACTGTTCTTTGTGATTATCATCATCTTAGCTGTATGGTACCACCTCCGCTGGAAGCGCCGACAACGACCTGCTGAATCGCGAGGTGGAGCTCAAATACGAACGAATAAACCACCCAATCGCTTCACGGTTGATCCCTTCATCTTAGACCCCCCGCGATCAACTTTACCTCGATATCACGATTACTCCCCCGGACCGTCTTCATTCTCTTCCTCTCAAACTCCATCGAACCCCAGTCAGGCCGGTTCCAGCAGCGGCGGAGGCAGTAGATATGGTCCATTGGTGCCTCTACAGCCTCTAAGAAGCTCATCATCACCCGCGCTGTCTCCTAGCACCAGTAACGAAGTCCTTCGGGGTCACGGGGCGCCGGCCCTTTCCAGCATATCCTCTCCCACATCGCCCGTATCTCAGAACAGCAATGGGAACAGTGGACCCAGTCAAGAATCTGCCAATCGTAACGCGTCGTCCTCAAGGCGACACGATCGTCGCCATCGACATCACAGACACCGACAGCGCGAACATATAGCAGAGATGAGGAGGGAAGTGGCCAATTTAGGGGCGCAGTATCACGAATTACTCGCGAGAATGGAACAGCCTCTTCCTCCAGTTGATGATCAACGTCCCAATCACGAAAAATTACCTGAATATACACGATGACCTTTTAATTCGGAGTGGCAAAAAAAAAAAGAAAAAGAGTTTTAACAAAAATTTCATCCTATGTGAACTTTTTACCCCCGAATGTTTCGGTATGATAAATCCGTGCGGTTCGTGGTTTTTTTCTTGTGTTTTTTTTCGAGGTACCCCCGGCTGAATCTGTACCTAGGTTAGCTCTCAGGAACCTAAAGCATCGTCAATAAACATCGCCCGACGCCGGCAGTCGGTTCCATATTTATCAAGTACCAGGCGATCCCGTTCCTAACGCTATTACAACAGTATCCTGGAGCAACCGATGGTTCCTTGACGTTACCTTGATACCTTTCTTATGAAGGGATCGCTGGTTTATCTGTTTCACGTACAATCTCAGCGCGAAAGCCACGACATGCTAGGCGCGATCTAAGCGGGTGAGCGGAAATACTGAAATTCCGTTGTGAGGGCCTCATTACTTTATATTTACTAATGGATTTGAACGAATTTACAGTATATAGACCTGGGTCTTTTTACATTTTATGTAGCTAGTATTGCAAATGTAGCCATAAAGTAACAACACGTATACCTGAGACGAGCGCTCATGGATTTAATATAATGTCTTGACTGAGATATCAACTGGAGTCTGGCCCTTTTTTGAAGGCGAGGTTCAGACAGTAAAGCGCACATCATGTATTTGAATCCTCGGATCACTGAGCACAGCGTTTCTTCTCACTTAGTCTATCAGCTTGGCATGTTCGGGAACAGATTGAACAGTATAGTGCATAGGCATAGGTTTATGCATTAGCAGGACCATCTGCTTGGACCAGGAAGAGACGTCATCTGAAGATTGAGGGAAGGGTGTCTTTAGGGCAGGCTCCCCGCCGCGTGGCAAGTGTAAGCTCGTAACGGTATTGAAGAATGTAATGGCCCCCCGCCTTCTTGTCAATGCCTAAAAAGACCAAATGGAATAACGGGATAATATTACATGAAATCGATTGCCCTCTTTCTAGCTCGTAGAGGCGGAGGTGCATCATCTCCTGTACTAGCCAGCGCAGCGAGCATATCCACGTCAATCGCTTGTGCTTCAACGCCGGTTGGTGGAGGCTTTTCAACCCACAAATCGTCATCGCCATCTTCTTTCACTTTTTCCTCTTCCCTCTTCTTGGCCTTGTCATGTCTTGTACTCCTATCCTTGTCCCTATCTCTATCCTTCTCTTTCTCATGACCCTGCTTCTTTTTCTTCTTCGGCCTGTGCTCAGCGGACGTGGCTTCAGCCCCATCACCTCCCTCGTCCATCGCAAATGATACGATAGCCTTCCGCTTTTCCTTTTTTTTCTTTTTCTTTGAAATGGCAGCATCCTTGTCGTCAGCTTTCGTCGCCCTAGCTTCTCGAGGAACGAACGTAGGTTTGAATGTGGAAATATCGACAGGCTCGTCGGCAGAAATACTTTTCTTTGGTGGTTCGGGACTGACAGCCACTACTACCGCAGAACTTTCCTCTTCCTTCTCCTTGTCCTCTTTCCTGCCAACGAGACCATCTGCGTCATCATCATCTTCATCGTCACTCGCAAATATAGCTTTGAACACATCAATCGACGGTCGTTCATATGTCAAAGTATCTTTGCCTTGGGAATCATCCTCCCCGAGCCCAACATTCGACAAGTCTCGTTTCCCTTGAGAAGCACCACCTGCTCGTGCGGCAGTATCCCACATGGAAGCAGTCGCTGCCTCAATCTGCTGCCGTGATAATCCGGTTGAACTTGAACTCGGAGCGGGGTCAGGCCCGTCACTTGGGAATCCTGATCCCGATGCAGGACCCATTTCAGCACCAGTATCACCACCTGCACTCGACATATCCGGATTAGGATCCTTCAATCCAAACCTCTTACAAAGTAATCTCGCGGGCTGCCAAGGTACGACCTCCCTAGTCAAATGTCCATACATACCCAACTTGGCTGCATGCTCTTTCGGACTTAACTTATCCTTCTCTTCCTGCCGATTTTGCTCCCTAACATCTCCTTCCCTCTCTATTTGCAAATCGTCCTTTCGTTCGTCTGCATTCGCCGCGGGTTTGTGCAGACCATCCTGCATCTTGGGCCCATGTTCGACAACAGTAGCAGAAGTGAATCGACCTGCCATAGCTCCGGACATGGGTTTGAATATCTGAGCTGATTTTGCGTATTCATCTAGCTCTCTGTTGAATTCGTGCGCGGTCTGGTTTGGCAGAGGTTGTAATGTGAGGTTGGAGGATGGATCAGCTTGAGATTGAAGGTAGAGCGTGTATCGTGCTTGTTTCACAGGATCAGTAGAGAATGGCTGGAAACCCCGCAACGCAGCACTCGCGATATCTGGGGTGAGAGGTATTCGGATAGAGGAAGGTGTGGATGCGGACGTATTATCTGGCAGTTGTGAGGAGGTACCAGAGGCAAAAACTGTGGCTATGTTTTTCAACCGCTCGCGATCTTTCTGTGACATGTAGTCGAACACGGATTTCGGTGCTGATGGTAGGGGGGTCTCCCCGAGGAGATTCCCTCTCTGAGAGCTCAATCAACTCGAGAATAATTAGACGCGTGAAAATGACGAACCTCCTCTGCGGACATGCCGGATTTCCATTTATGATGAGGTATTGAGCCACCGGTACTCTCCTCCTTTTTGATGTTTTCTTTATCGTGGCCCTGTTGATCCCAGATCTTTTTGGGATTCGGTTTCCAACCTTTCGGCACATCCGGTAATGGAAACCTTGATCACAATCAGCACGAACAAGTTATGCGAAAAGAAGTGGTGGAAGTACCATTTATCCTCTGCGACAGGTTTATCATGTAGGATAAATCCAGGCAAGACAACAGTTCCATCCCGAAAAGTTTCCGTTCCTGCAGGGTTCTATAAAAAGAATAAGACTGGAGATGAATTGAAGGCAGGGGAAAGGAGGGATTACCTACGATACTTGACCGACCTTTTGAACGGTCGCCTCTGTTACTTATCGTAATTCGGTCGTCTCCATCCGCGTCAATTGCATCATAAGCAACCCTATTTCGAAGACTAGCTCCAGCGTCGTAGACGTCCAAGTCATCCTCATCAGCGTCATTGAGAGCTCCCAAGCCAAACCCAGCTAATTCTCGACAAGTCAGCCGTTGAGTCAATAAAGAACAAATTGGACACGATGCAAACCTGCTATTCTGGGACCAAACTTCCCTGCACCAGAAGACTTCTGACCGCCGACTGATTCATTCAGACTCATCCCAGGTCTATAGCCTAACCCATGGAAATTGTCTTTTCGTTCCACAATCAACACAGGCGTGTCTCGAGGTGCGTAAGTATGTTTGTTGGCCTCTTCGTCATCCAAAGATAAGTCGAGATCTTCTCCAGTCACGATACGGCCCGTTTCTGCTTGCAAGTCTTGAAGTCGTCTTTGTCGAAGGGTGACACGCGGCCCAATGCCTTGGCCCAACCGCCAACCCATCTTCTTTAATATCCGGGCGCCAGCAGAGTCTTTCGTCGAAGGTAGAATTGCAGCTTGCAATGCCGTCGTTATTGCACTGTGATCACGATTATAGAGAGAAAGAGAGGATGGGGTCCATTCACGCACTCTTTCTCCGTCTCCTCTTCTGTAACACCCCGCCGCCTGAGCTCTGCCTGCGTACCGCCCGTCAAGTCCATTTCATCGGTAGTGTCAACAAGTTTACGACCCTCCTCTAACTCTTGCAAGTCTTCTTCGTCCATAAAATCCTCCGGTCGTGTCTGCCTCTTTTTTGCACGATCATTCCTTGAGGACACAAATGTAGATGGTGTCCATCCTTTAACAGACCAATGAGTTCTGACTACCCGCCTCGAAGACTAAAATTCTCACCTTCTTTCGACCCTACGGTATTAAAGTATCCGGCGGAGAAACCACCTGTGAAGGCGCCGTGCAATCGCCTACGACCTTTTTCATCGCGAACCTTGAGAACGACAATTATATCTCAATACTTTTTGAGTTATGAGTAAGCAAACAGTACCTCTTGTTTCCACAAAGGAACAAATTCACCGGTGTCTTTGGATTTCTCTAGCGGAGGAAGAGGCGTTCCAATCTGGTGTACAGGAAATCAAGGTTAGTTGGCAGTTCGTGTTTAGTGAACGTTGTGACACACCAAACAAAAGGATTCATTGGCCTTCGTGCTGGCAGTGTCCACCCCGAGATCTCCTAGCTTGCGCTTGAGCCTGGTGGTCATCGAAATAATTCGTGCGTATGTGCACGAGGTAAGTTGTCGCGGTGGTCCGACCGTGGTCGTCGAAGCCAGAAGGTATAGTTCTCACGTTCGGCCTCTGCCCTTTTCGAGGTCAGGCACCCTACACGCGATTCTCCAAGGTTGCTCCTCTGAGCTCTCAATCGCTTCCCCGAAGACTAAAATCAGCCAGGCTCGAGGACATTGATACCTGTTCAAGTCAAAGCGGAGAAAACAGTCGTCGAGTTGAAACATGGAAAAGTCGTGACTGGATTGCGAGGTAACCAACGAATTATTACTACTATGTATACGATGCCTCTACGGTGAAAACTGTATTAAAAAGGAACGGATGATTCTATAGGAGGAAAATCTATATCTATGCCTTCTTGGCTTTTGACTTTTTAGGCACACGAACAAGCCAGTACAGGAAAAGAGCACCGAAGAAGTTGAAAACAATATACGCCCACATGATACTAAAGTTGCGCCATCGCAAATCATAACGGGAGGCCACACCACTGAGGAACGAATTGGTGTCCTTAATCGAACAGAATTGGCAATTCGAAGTGGCGTCTGGATTTGATAGACTGCCAGTAGTCAAAGCTGTCGAATTGGCGAGATACTGTCCACAGGTCAATCCAGAGGGAGGATCAACGTAAGTGAACTCAATGTCAGAACAGAAGGCAGGAGCGTTCGCCAGCGCCGTAGACATGATCCCATCGATCAGGTAAGTGAACGGGGAAACCCGATACATGAACATCCAAAACCCGGGAAGGCTACTAGGCGGGACCAACACCCTGTTGCAAGAATACGCGTCAGCCTCTAAGCAGAAGAAGGAGCTCCCAACGAAAGACTTACCCGCAGAAAACCAACATCAACGAAAACGCAAGCTGTGCAATATTCCCCCCCGTTTCCGCCAGGTCTACAGGAGCGATACACAGATGCGCGAAAGTCGATGTGAACAAAAAGAAAGCCCACACGAGCAGGAACATCAAACCGCTCCGTTCAGTCTCTGCGTCCGTCCACTGCGCGTTTCTGTAGAGGCCGATCGGATAGTACCAACACAAAAAGGTCAGAACAGCAGCGAGAGTGTTCCATGCTATCTCCGCTATGATATTTGCCAATAAGAACGCCTTCCAGGAGTAAGTTTTCGAAGGTCGTTCTCGGACTTCGTAGAGCGAACGTTGCTTAACGAACTCGGGCATGATTTGGTTCACGATGTTTCCGAAGATGGTCATCAGCATGAAAATACTGAACATTTGGTTCTGTAAGCCCTGTCTCGTGTTGTCCGCTTTGAAAAAGGAAAACCCGATGAAAAGCGCCTAGATTTTACCGAAGTGATGTCAGCCACAATCTCTGGACTCTGGATAGGGAGTAGAGAACTCACCGTAAGGACACATAATACAAGTTTCGCGTATATGTACGAAGGAGTCCTCCAAAGCTGCTCAAGAACGCGAATGAAGCAGTGGTACAGCTGCACATACAAGGGCGCAGCAAATTCGGTATGTTCTGCGTCTTCCACTTTCTCCTTTTGGGCCAACGTCTCCTTCTTGAACACGAGCTCCTTCTTCATTGCAGTATACTCTGGGCTTTCCCTCCAAGCGTCAGCATAGTCGCGTTTGGCAACAGCACCGGGTGCGGCCCCTATAACGTGAAGCATCCACTCGGCAGGGTTGGCTTCGGGAGGGCACGAATCAGCGCCTTGCCGTTCAAAGTAATCGATGAGTGTACGAGAATCCTTCCCGATGTCGCCGAAATACACAGTCCTTCCACCTTTAGCCAGGAACAACAACCGATCAAAGGATTGGAAGAGGAGGGCAGACGGTTGGTGAATGGTACAAAGAATAGCTTGGCCATTATCGGCGAGCTTACGGAGCAGTGTACAGATAGACCAAGAAGTCTGACTGTCCAAACCGGAAGTTGGTTCGTCAAGGAAGAGAAGCAAAGCCGGTTTTGCTGCGAGCTCAACGCCAATGGTCAGCCTCTTCCGTTGTTCGACATTGAGCCCTAAATATTAGAGAGAAAAAGTCAGCATCATTCTTTTCGATAAGCCAGTTGCTCATCACAGACCTTCACCAGGAACACCAACCACTGCATCAGCATAGCTCTCCATATTGAGTAAACGAATGACCTCCTCGACGTATTCAACCTTCTCCTTATCCGAAACATGGTGTGGCTGGCGTAATCGTGCACTGAATATCAAGGCCTCGCGCACCGTGGATGTCTGTAGATGAAGATCCTGTTGCTGAACGTATCCAGTTTTGCGCTGGAAAGAGTCGTCTCTTTGCTTGCCATCGACAAACATACTGCCGGTAATGACGCCCATGGTAACACGACTGGCTAGAACGTCGAGAAGAGTCGTCTTTCCAGCACCCGAAGCGCCCTGTCAAGGCCATCAGAGGTCATCAGCACAGAAGATAAAAGTATAGCGTACCATCAACGCCGTGAGTTTTCCTGGTTCCACCCATCCGTCGACATGGTCTAATAACCTTCGGGGTTCGCCTTTAATCTTGATATCATAGCACACATCTTCCCAGTGGAAGATGGCAGTCTGCTTCATGATGACGCCAGACTTCTCGCGATTCTGAGTGTCCAAATCGGCAGACTTTTTCTCCTGAACAGTAGTATTCGACGATTCCTCGTCGTCCTTCCTCCTACTTGGAGCAGGTACATGTCCTCTGCGGAAGACGAGCACTTCACCTTTCGACTTAGCACCTTGAATGAACTCAGTTGCTAAGAGATAGGTGGCCAAGAAGAAGATAATGTATCCAATGACGATGCCATAATTCCTATTACAATTTCATCAGTCCCTTTGTAGTGGCACGAGACATATGAAACGGGAAATTCACCTCCACAGATGAGATCGGGAATACTCATACGCCTCACTAAGAAGCCTTGTTCCTTGAACCACACTACTCCCGGGCTCTGCTCCGGTAACCGTACAAGACCTTTGCGTTCCGGTGACGTTCTCATATCCGGGGCCAGAGGGGAAGAAAGAGGTACAGGGAAATTCCCGGCTGTTAAACTCGTTTACCATGAGGCTCTCGAACACGTAAGCGATCGGATTGATATAATTGATCCATCGGGACCACGAGAGCATGTCGCGAGTGGGAATTGTGAAGCCAGTATAAATGACAAGGGCGAGCATGATGAGGGAGGCTGGAGCCATGGCCATAGCGATCGTCTTGGTGGAAGCCCCAATAGTCCGAAAAATCATCGACATGCAGATTGTGCACGTAAATGAAAAGAGGAGGAATAGAAAGAAAGCCCCCGGTTCCCGCCTCAAGTTCGACATGAAGTATAGAACTAGGTTGAAGCTGATGTTGGTGAGGAGTTTGGTAGGAAGATCACAGATCATTGCAGCGATGGCTTCGCAGAACGGGTGGTAGAGAGCCATCTGATTATGTTTTTCGACGATTGGTCGTTGTTCGTAGATGGTGAGAATCTGTTAATGTTTGTGGTCAATGCTCTGTCACGTCTCACGGAAATGGTTCCGAAAAGGGACCGACCTCCAAAATACTCTGGAATGCGGCAAGTAGCACTGCATAGAACAGGAGCGCTGAGCGAGAGTAGAAGCTGCTAGTGTCCTCGGAAAGATTGTAGAAAATACTAGATGTGATAAGGCCCATGCAAAAGTTTCCCAAGATCGTGACTAACGACAACGACATATCGGCTCTGAGTCGTTGAAAAGCCCGAGTCAAGCACAGTTTGATCTGCATAGGGACCGAGATGATGTAGGGAGATTGAGGTCGTCTAAAACGTTTTTGTGTAAGAAAGCGTCACTGTAGAGAGGGCGAAACATCTACTCACTGCGACTTTGCTTGTGACTGCCTCATACTCCTCCGGAATTGCTCCAATCGCTCGCCACCAATAGGATGGGCTCGATTGAATTCGTCTATTTCCTGGCAGAGAGCCTTGTGGTCATTGCTCTCTTCCCATGCTTTCGCAAATTCATCCGGAGTACGAGGAACCTTCATCTCAAAACCCGGGCGGGCTTTACGCTCGGAAGGGTTGGTCAAAGACTAAGGAGAGAAACAGTCAGAATTCATCGATACCGCAAAAAAACAGGCAGGCCGAAGACATACAGTGAGGAAATCCGCAGTAGTCTGGCGCTCCGGACACTCGAATCCCAGATTGACAAAGAAGGCTTTGGCTTCAGTGGCCCGTCCGAAGTATATTTGTCGACCTTCGTATAGAACAGTCACTTTATCAAACGTCTAAAAGCGCCACGTTAGTGAGGAGGAACGCGAAAGTCAACAAGAGACGAACGTCATAGATATTTTGACTCGCTTGATAGAGGGAGAGGGCAACGGTAGAGCCAGTGTATTTCGTTGACAATCTCAACGTCTTCACGAACTCCAAGGCCGTCGCACTGTCTAGACCACGTGTGCTGTTGTCCCAACACTGTAACGGACTGCCACCCAGTGTGACCTCCGCAATACTGACTCGCTTCCTCTCTCCACCACTGACGCCTCGAACGTACTCGTTCCCGACCTTCGTATTTTCGGTGTGGCTGAGACCAAATACTGCCATGACTACATCCTTCATATGAGTAGCCCATTGTTCACGAGTTACCCCAGGCAGTCTAGTACGAGGTGTACGTGCCTTTGCAGCAAAGGTAAGCGTCTGGCCGACAGTGAGGTGAGGAAAGTGAACATCGGTTTCGGCGCTATACATGACTTCGCCGCGAAACTGCTTATGCATGATCTCCCATGGAATGCCTATGCGATAGAAAGTTAAAAACAAAAAAAAAAAAAAACACGGAAAAGGCGACTACGCATACCCTGGTAGTTGATAAGTGCATTCTCATCTACTGCCAAACCATTTACCTCGCCAGCAATCGTTTTGAGAAACGTACTGCATCCACTGTGGTACAAATGAGAAAAAGCCCTCGTGGAAGAGAAAAATGAGAGAATGACGTACCTTCCTGGAGGACCAAGGACAATCAGCATCTCTCCGTCCTTCAGCACACCTTTGAAATTTCGAAGGATATCGATACGTTGACCTCCGAATCCAAACAAACCCTTGATTATGCCAGGAATAGCCCACACAACATTTCCAACGGTCTTCTGATAATCGGTGGGGGTGCCATACCCGTGAACATTCAGATTGGTGAAGCTGATACCAGCTGTACGACCGGAATCACGTCCTAGGTGGCGGGTACGGAGGTCGAGCATCCATCGCATCCAACGATGGTGGTCAAATTTTCCGGAACGTGGGTCCATTGAAGGATCAACGTCGCCGGAAAAAGGCCCGGAATCGTCAGTAGGATCGTAATGTGATTGTCTTTCAGAGATTCCGGTAATGGTACGCGCGAGACGAGTGACTTCTTGTTGGGCATCGGAGAACACAGTTGCTTCTGAGGCATCATTGTGAGTGAAAGGAGATGATAAAGACGCTTCTGGTGGATGGGACATTGTCAACAAGGGCGGTTGAAGGAACGAAGGATAAATGTGAGCTGGAGTCTACCTTTTATTGAGGCTTAGTTGGTTTGAAAATACTTGAAGATTGTCCCCGATGACACAAGCAGTTTGACTCTCTTGGAGATCGCCGTGACACAAATTTTCACCGACGTTGTCATCAATAATGTGTACGCAGTTGATCGTAACCACATCGCGCCCCTCATTTATTCGGACTCTTAGCTGGAGAACACGAACCATTCTATTCCTGACCCTGTAGCTTGCCGATTGGCTCCTGAACTTTGGTGAGCGGCTCCTGGGAAGTGGCCAGTGTTTGAGAAGCCAGGCCGCACTTCAGGAGGTGTATGGCTCGGCTTTGATTCTAGAAATTTCAAACCATCGGAACAGTGCTTAGTTTGATAAAATGATGTGGCATTGAACTTATACCTTATCATCCCCATCACAAAAAACGGTGAGGCAAATTTTGGCTAATATAGTCAAGAAGCTGTAGAATCAAGGCCAAATGAGCGCACATGGCCACAGATAGTCAAGGGTGGTGGAAGAAATTAGTTCGGAATCCGCCGAATCTCGGTCAAACACGTCAAACAATGCTTACGTCATCACCTCACAGAAGATATCGAAAAAAAAAAAACCAATATCGGGAGGGAACGACATGATATTGCCAGACAATTTCCATTTCCTGATGAAATACTGACAATTCAACTCAGTTTGGTTACGCAACTTCCTCACGATTTCCTTAATACAATTCACGAAAAGTTCCTGGGACCAGAAAAAGTTTTTCGGTGGCGAGTTCTTTTTACCTCATGTAGGACGCCTCGTACTGAGGGATTCACTACTTGAGAAGAGCAAATGATTATAGATGGATAGATAGTGGTCGAGTACCGAACCTCCAGACGTACGATTTCCGAGAACGCTGGGCTTGGCGACTGGTGAACGTTTGCGTGAGAAGGTTTTTCTCCTTCTTCTGACCACCATGTCCCGGCGTGTCCCAACGTGTCGCCACCGTGCGCGTACAGATCTGAAAGGTACGCGGTTGGCTGCTTGGCGACCACTATCTCGACAACCAGTAATGGACTTTCAAATTTCAGATCTCCATACCTGAGCTCCGCAACTTATTCAAGTAATGATCAAATTGAAATAACACCCAAAATCGCCAAAAATCAGTTGTCATGGGTTTTTGACCCCGTAGAACTGATCCGTACGGGATCTGTCTACTTTATTTCAAGGGAGGGATAATGAATTCAGTTGGTAATTCAAACTTGCACTTCTCGCCCAGGGATAGTACCTTGCAAGGGCTATCTGCAATTAGCATGCTCCCCACTGGGCACTACTGAGCATAGTTGCAGGTGCTAAATAAGCATTAAGGAGGAAGTCCTTACATACCTTTTTAGATGAAAATTAAAAGAACATTGGCCTTGTCATCCAGGGCTTGGCTGAAGAACAGTCCTTGGAGCTTGAAGACTCTGATCAATATTAATTCGGCCGCGCACAGAAGGAATCATGACTTTCTGTTGCGAAATGAAAGATGAACGTTGAGGAAGACTGAACACTGAAACTTAATACATCTACCTATAAAACATGGTAGCTAGTACCCTTGATGACGCATTAGGATGGTATTGCGATAGTAGATATGCTGGCAGAGAGTGTTTCTTATCATGGTACACAGTATGAGCAAGAAAAATGTAGTGATTGTCTCAATGCATATAGTAGTCCACCATGTTATTTATCATCATTATTACGCATTGATTTAAATATGAACATTAAACATTCTCTGCATACACTCCATGGTTTTACTCTGTTTGCATGGTGTATGGTCAAAAATGGTGATTGGAGTAGATAAATTGATTAAATTCCTTACTTCACCAATCAGGTACCTGTCACAAAGTGTGTACTACTCTCTCTATTTTTCTATGGTCTCTTTTCCTCTTATTACGATACACGATATCACTCCTGTTTCACCTCTTGATTTCATTTTCATTCCACTGCTTTCCGTTACTTTCCGCTATGTTCCATCAGTTTCCACATGATACCAGGTCACGACATCATAGGTCACATGCCAGATAGTATATATAGGATGACTTGTCACCTAGTCCCCCATCTTGACCTCTTTGTCTTGGGACTAGTTGTTGACTGTCGAGCCTCAGCTCCAGCCTCTGTGTGTTTGCTACCGGTGCTTCACCACATTAGGTCAAGATCCTCTACTGCATGGGCACCCTTCCAATAGGGCTGTCCCTGCAGACCGTACTGTCACACCACGTCTCTGACATTCAGCGCATCAAGACCCGAATCCAAAGAGGAGAAAGTTGACTGCTCCACATTACCACATGCATACGACGTTTCTGATAACGAGCATGTATACCTAGCCACCGACAGAGAGTGGGATAGCTGCGACCAAAACCCATGTCCTAACGCACTCGCAAACTCTATTTCCAAACCGCAAAACTTATACGACAATGACGGTAGTATCCTCGAATTTGGCCATTTTATCCCAGTACTCCCACCGCTACCATCAACCCCGCTTCCAGTTCTTCCAGTTACCCCCAGTCTATCCAGAACCCCCGGACACTCTAGGCCTGGTAAAACTGCTAAGTGTGGTGGGAATCTGAGGGAGCAGATATAGCGAAGCTAGATCAAGGGCCAATCTGAAGACCAACCCAAAACCCAACAAACACCACAAACAACAACCTCAGAAGTGGACTTATGCATTTAGTTTTGCGAGGACTGGTTCGACGTTGATCGAAGGTTCCGTCCATAGCTTAAACTGCATGAAAAGCACTAGGTTCTGAAGCTAAAGTCTCGTATCTCTTATGTTCAAATCCTGCCAGAGGCTCTGACGAATTTGGTCTTTTTATAAGGTTTTTATTGTATTGGATATGAGGGAGATAACAAAATAGAGACGCCAGATACGTCCTAGATGCTAAGAAACCC
Source organism: Marasmius fiardii PR-910 (assembly GCA_014904975.1). Classification (NCBI taxonomy): domain Eukaryota; kingdom Fungi; phylum Basidiomycota; class Agaricomycetes; order Agaricales; family Marasmiaceae; genus Marasmius; species Marasmius fiardii. The sequence goes on from MU127787.1 coordinate 886,803, forward strand.
ACAACGAACTACTTCAGAAGTAAAACCGTTCCAGCGAACGTGAATGTACTATCCTCAGAAGCTCAACAGACAGTGACTGGCCCCAGCGGACTCAGCCTCAGCAGAACAGAAAACTAGAAAGTCGCGACCCCAGCGGATCTTCAGAACGACTCAACAGTTCAAGCAGTGAGATTCTCAACACCAATGCAAAGCACAGGTCTTTTTATTAGGTCTTGTTTCTCTCTATGAAGTTAGCCCTTCTGCTGACCAGCCTCTAATGGCGTAGTGGCAGAATTGGTGGGTTTTTCCTTGAGGATTCTTCATGAAAACCTCTGGCCTTATATACACTACTGCTATAAAATATTATCTACCCATACGGTAATTTTACTATTGGTACTATATCTAGGCAGTATAAGGAAAGATTGCCTTTCCTGGGCTATTGGGAGAGAATTTGTGTATTATTCTCCGCTGGTTAATACTCCAACTAGGATATATCCGATTGCATATCTCAGTTCTGAGTCATGTTGTGCAAGTATTGTATGCTTCTTCAGAAATGCGCTTTTACCAATTTGTCTTGTGCACCATGTGGTGTCTCTCTGCATCCCTGCTCTGGATCAGGTGTACACACTAGTCTCTGCTACCGCCTTAGAAGTGTTTCTACTACTTCAGCCGGTCAATAGTCGTACTCCAGCAGAATACTTTTATCTGCTTTGTACTCTTTTCCCTACTTCCGCAGTAGTATCCGCAGCTCAGTAAGGGATATTGTAGCTCTTGTGTCTTCACAGAACCATTGCATCCTCACGGATGAGTTCGCAGAGCTGTCTGAGCATCAATTTCCAATTCCCGGGTTATCAGTTGTGTGCCATGCGGCCTATCCAACCCTGAACGCTCTTGTTATCTTTTAGCATCGGAGTCACTTCGTACTCCTGGCGGCTCTCCTATACTCCTCCTGCTAGTACTCCTTCTGTTGTAGCAGAAGAGACTCTATGGTTCTCGTTATACTTCTTTAGTCACAGTATATAGTTTTGGCATGGGAAACTTCGGTTGCCGAAGTAGGCTAGTCATACTTCCGATGCCTCGGAACTCTCTGTGTGACTCTTATCATGCTCAGGTACAGCACCACGCAACCAGCATGCTGCTTATCAGCCATCCTGCAGTAGTCTCTGGCACTTCGGAAGTCGCTTCAGATCTTCCTGTTCATTGTCTCGTCGTCGAGTAGTCGACTTCCTACTTGCTCATTGTTTTATTCCTCCTTCCATCTTGCTCTTGATCGACCTCAGCGCAGGTCAGTGTGGGAACAACGTTCTCGTCACTTCTGCAGATGCACAGGCTTCCTACAGTTTTCAGAAGTATGCCCTGGCTCTCTTTTGTTCATAGTATATTCTTTGTCATGAATACAGCAGAGTCTGGTTGTGCCTAGTCTCTTACTAGCAGATCGAGCCTCTCTCTAGTACTCAATTTCCTTACTTCTGCAGCTAGAACATCCGCAGAAGTTCGGTAAAATTGCTTAAACAGTATAATCCGTGTAGAAGGCGCGATACCGGGTCCCATGTAGGTCGACACTCCAGACCCACATTACGTACTTCCCCCACAGCTTCTCCCACACTGGCACCACTACCTGTACCTCATGAACCCTCCATACCCCCATCTGTTCCTGTCATCAGTTCCAGGACCGTCTTCTCTGCACCGAATCCCGTTACCACCCCCAGAACCCCAGCTCCAGTACCACAACTGCCCACTCCACCTGTCACAAAGTGTGTACTACTCTTATTTTCCTATGGTCTCTTTTCCTTTCTCCATGATACACGATACTATTCCTGTTTCCCCTCTTGAGTCTATTTTCATTCTATTGCTTTCCGTCACCTTCCACTATGTTCTATCCGTTTCCGCATGATACCAGGTCACAACATCATAGGTCACATGCCAGGTAGTATATATAGGACGACTTGTCACCTAGTCCCCCATCTTGACCTCTTTGTCATTGGGACTAGTTGTTGACTGTCGAGCCTCAGCTCCAGTCCTCATGTGTTCACTACCGGCGCTTTATCACATTAGGTCAAGATCCTCTACTGCATGGGCACCCTTCCGATAAGGCTGTCTCTGCAGGCCGTACTGTTCCACCATGTCTCCGACATTCAGCGCATCGAGACCCGACTCTGAAGAAGAATCTGAACAGGAGAAAGCCGACTGCTCTGCACTACCGCACATGTACGACGTTACCAACAATGAACACGTACACCTAACCACCAACAGAGAGTGGAACAGTTGTGATCAGAACCAGTGCCCAAATGCACTTGCAAATTCGATATCCGAACCATACCATTTAATCGACATCGACAGCAGTGTCCTCAAGTCCAACCATTTTATTCCAGTACTTCCACCATTACCACCGTCCCCACTTCCAGTCCGTCCAGTTACCCCCAGCTTATCCAGGACCCCCGGACACTCTAGACCCGGGTCCTGCATTGGTCAATACTCTAGGCCTATATCAAATCCCGCATCACATACTTCCCCTGCAGCTTCTCCCGCACCGGCATTATTACCCGCACCTCGTGAACCTTCCATACCCCTGTCTATTCCTGCTGCTAGTTCTAGAACCATCTTTCCTGCACCGAATCCCACTGCTACCCCCAGAACCTCATATCCAGAACCACCTTTAATCATGAACAACGAGCAACTCGCCCACCTCTTAGAGGGTCTAAACACTGTCACCAACACCCTGTTAACACAGACAACTCACTCCAAGGATGTCATTAGTAAACCTGAGGCGTTCAAGGGAGAGAAGGGGCACAATGCCAGACGATGGCTCAATCAGTTTGACAACTGGGCAAAGGAACAGTCCGACCTGGTCAACAATGATCTAAAGAAGATCCGAGCGGCCCTGAATCTGATGACATCCAAGGCCGGTGATTGGGCAAATCAATTCCTGACCAAATTGAACGACCCTGCCAACACCGACCCAATCTTCAACGGCAGCTGGGTCAATTTCACCACTGCATGTAGGGCCCATTTCTCTTTTATCGACGAGGAAAAGCAGGTGCTGGCTGATCTCAGAGTCTTGAGGCAAGGACAGAATTGTGGTGAAGCGCCAGTAGCAAACACACAAAGACTGGAGCAGAGGCTCAACAGTCACCAACTAGTCCCAAT